>JAOYFF010000039.1:4558192-4568796 GCA_025773925.1 Cryptomyrus ogoouensis | reverse complement strand
ATTTTGGGGGGCCGGGAACCAATTAATTGGTTTTCCATTATTTCTTATGGGAAAAATTTGATCGGAACTCGAACTTTTTAAGGATTCGATCCGGAGTCCGGAACGGATTAAGTTCGAGAACCGAGGTACCACTGTATATGGTTTCAAAGCTTAGAAGTTTTTCTTTTTTCTTCAACCTAATGAATCTAGAGTAATAAACATGCATTAGGACTCATGTTGTAATTAAGTCATTGATTAAACTCATTAAAACAACAACAATTTTCTCCAATGTAGTGACTTACCTGGTGTGCACTCAGATGAGGGTATGCAGAGAAGCAAGCACTTTGCCCTATCTGACCAGCTCCTGTGAGACTCAGATATTCACTACAGGTCAGTGAATGTATATGCGTATGCTTCCCCACTTTGGATCTTTAATGTGCTACACAGTCGTCCCTCGTCGCCATTTCGTGGTTCGACTTTCGCGGCTTCACTCTATCGCGGTTTTTTCAAATACATTTATTCATTAAAAAGCTGATAGACAGTGAAAATGATACAGCGCGCGCTCGGTTGTCTGAGTCAATTATACACCTCTGTATTACAATTAAAATTAAAATTATTGTACGTATGGACTGTAGGCCTCTGTATTCGAGCACCCCCACAAATCCATCAATGCCAGGTGCAGCCGAATAATAAAGAAATAAAGAATCCTGCTTCGCGGAAATTCATTTAACGCGGTAGAGTCTGGAACGGATTAACCGCGATAAACGAGGGACGACTGTATATTACTCACTTTGAGTCTAGAATAGTGAAGCATGTCTGACGGCTGGCTTAATCCTTCCTCTCAGTGGTCTGAGAAAATATACACGTATTAACTTATCTGTAATGAGAACAGCTCTACAATCTCAAGCACCTACACACTTACCCCAGCATAACTCAAAATTATTTGATGGCTCTTTATTGGTAAAGATCTGGAACCTATCAAATGTTGAGACAAATCGCATCAAAGCTGAAGCAGTGCCGCCTAGCGGCTTGCCAAGGAGAGGGTGACTGCATGTGATAGTTTACCTCATGAATGTGATAACTCAAAAAATACTATATAGATCGTGTATCGCTACAAAAAAAAAACACTGTATGAATGAAGATCTGCACCTGATTTAACTAGACAAATCACCAAAATTGAAGCAGCAGCACTATGTGGCAACAAAGGAAGGTCAGGGCAGGTGCAGAATACACTTGATCTTGTGAAGATAGTAACTCTAAAAGTTTTTGGTGCATTTTTTTCAATCTTTCCAAGAACATTGTATAGATGATGATCTGGGATCTTTCTCAGTCTGAAAGAAATCGCAGTGTAACTTAGTGGTGTCTTTGAAGAACAGCCACAGACAGGGATGTGGTGAACCTAATTACATTGAGACAAGTCGCACAAAGCTGGGACGAGTGGGGATCTGGGAGGAGTAGGAATTAGACTAGGGGGTGGTGTAACGGGATTGTCAGGGGAATAATTTTTTAATGCACCTAGCTTCTAATTTAACAGCTTTGTTTGTTCTTGTATGGGTAAAGCCAGTGACATTTGTGTGAAACTGACCTTGAATTTGTCTGTTTGGGTGTGTATGTTTAGGGCTTCCGGTTAAGTTGTAATGGATTCATCTAAGGATTTTTGGTTCTAGGGTTTCACAAAGGTCAGCCATACATTTCCGACCCTAAAGTGAAAAGCTTCATCCAGTGGACTAAAACTTTGAAGGAGAGTGTGATACTAAAGAAGACTGTCATTGGTGGTCATTACTGTTATCCTCCTTCACCTCCGCTGTTCACTCAAACCATCGCTAATGACTCTGGTGAGAAAACTTCACTGTTCAACTTCTGTGGTAAATTTCTGTTGAACCACATGAACCTCTTTTAAAACAAGCATCATAAGTTATATGTTAGATATGCGAAAAGTTACCTTATATAGTTTATGATTAAGTCAGCACAGAAATTTCAAGCATGTCTGGTTTAAATATTAATGTTATGCCTGATACATTACATGCATTCTTCATTTTTTAAGCTCAATATCCTGTGATTGCTGCAAGTGAGCTGCGGCAAGAACTCGAGAGTCTGCAATACCGGGAGCATAAGCGAGTCGCCATCCAGGGTCGAATCACAGCCGTGCGTTTTGTGGCACATTCAGAGGAGCTCCATCAACCAGCAAAGGTGGTTGTCCACTTCCACATGGGGGCCATGTCCTGTTGCTCCACAGCTCTTTCTAGTTGTTTCTCTAAACTGTGTGATTTTTTTCCCAACCTTTGATTCCGAGCACTTTCCAAAAGCTGTACGCTAAAAGCTACTTTTCTGTGTTTGGGTTCTGGACACACACTAACTCGGTTAGTTGAGTTGGTGCAACGTCACGACTAAAGCTCTCATGTTGTTTACAGCCAGGAAGGAATACTATAGGTCTCTATTAAAAGTAAAAAAATATATATTAAATATAAAAATATATATTAAATATAAAAATCTTTACTCATTTTTTAACGCACAATAAAAGTATATTGGTATGAATGGTATTGTCTCATCTGATATATTGTATGGAAATATACCGATATACCATCCATCCATCCATCATCTACCGCTTGTCCGGGGTTCGGGTCGCGGGGGTAGCAGCTTCAGGAGAGATACCCAGACCTCCCTCTCCCCAGCTACCTCTACCGATATACCATCAAAATTCAATATATACTAGCTCTATTTGAAATTAATCAGTTGTGTATTCAGAATCATTTTTGAAGCCTTTGCAATATAGATACGTATGTTTATTGATATATCCATAACAGTAAAATGTGTCTGATAGCCAACCCTCCTTCCTCTTTGCTTTTCGTTATTGTTTAAGCAGCCTAGATCTGCAATAAATTAATCAGGAAATTTTATAGTCAGAGGAAGGCAGCCAGTATTTTACTGTTATTGAAAGGTCATTAGTGAGAGGATAAGGAGTGGTATTCAACTTTTCCATTCCTTTCTGGTGCAGGCCCTGCCCTCGGAAGGACACACCATCAGCACAGCAGATGGACACACCGGGGGTGTGGAAGCAGACACATTGGAGACACTGGCAAATGCGATGGGGCCTGCATCTGAGAAACCCCCTTCCACCCAAAAGCGAAAGAAAAAGCCAAACAAGAAGCAGTATGTTTAAGTCACCTCTGCCATTTTGGTTCCGCATTTGGATCAACCCAAAGTGCGAGCCCTCTGTACATTCTTAGCATACTCATAATTTTACATTTAAGTATAGTGAATAATAGCCCCATTGACTTGCAGGTCATCGCATCTCTTTTTTTTTTTTTTTTTTACAGAAATGTCAAACGACGGTACATCACTCGTGCAGCAGTACAGATGCTGAGGTAAGAACATTGTGATATATGTTCAAGAAGATTTTTCTTGAAAAGGCGGAAACACCTTTCGGAGCAATTGGAGGCCACAGTAATGACAGTGGAATTGTGTCATTTGTTTGTTAGACCCAGGTCTCCTAGAGCACTCTGAAAATGGATGTTAGATGGTTGTGTCAGATGGTTATTGCAGGAATATTTTTAGGAAGGTGATGTTGATCATTTTAGGAAGCATGATCAACAACAGGAGGAACTGTCAGAGGAGGAAAGGACTAGTTCTGAAATGGAGGAAGATGAAGGTGACAATGGCTTGTCAAACAAAAGTGACCCAGTTGCTGGTACCAGTGGACAGTCAGATCTTGCAGGTATTCCAAATATATGGATTCTTCATTTTCTTTCATTATTACCACAAATGAAGCACTTGTTCTCAGCTCTTTCTGTACTGATGGTTTTTCTCTAGACCAGTGGACTAGGACTCCTTTTAAAAAGGCATTCAAATGTTTTTAATATAATAGATTTATCATTTGAAGAAAATCACATATTACTTTTACAGTTGTACTTAAAGGCCTAGCGCATCATTGGACAGTAGCCAAAGCCTATTGTTTGCAAACGACCATGAAAGGTGAAACTTGCAATGTTGTCATATTACTGGAATGACAAAGAAAAGGTAATATTTAATAACACATTTTTATTTCTTTAGCTACTCACAGGACAGAAACTCCAGCAGAAATGACAAAAAAGTCATCTTTATTGTGGCAAGAAATTAAATTAGCAATTTATTGACATTAGACAACTAACAAATGCTTATATACATAAAATCAAATGTTGCCTTTAGTTCAGACCACATCTAACTAGACTTGAGCGGTATCTAATTTTTCATACTGTCCAAGCAATAGACCGTGGTATACGGTATTTGCAAAAGCAATGCTACTGCCCTGTTTTGATTAAAATTCGCAAGGTTGGGGGCTCCCCCCATTTGAAATTCCAAGCAAAATTCAAACAGGTTCCACACTGTGGTTTTCAGGTATTCAGGAGTTGTTGTATGATCACGTTCTTCCTGTGATTCACATATTTTGCTAGTTTCTCGATTGCTAGTTTCAACCATTCTTGCTAGCTGAATAAATTTGCAGAAATCTGCCTCTAGTGAAAGATGTGTGCTCTTATAAATGAAGTGTTAATGACTAAGGACTAAGAATAACCTACATACGTCTTCAAAAATTCAGCAGTGGATTTTTGCCATTGATTACCTCTATATTTTTTTAATTTAAATTTTATTCAAATAAGATGGGAAACAAATGGATGAAATCACTAGAAAATTATTATTATTATTACTTATTTGTTGCAAATACTAACATACTGATTGTATTTTATTATTAATTCTAATTTTACCACGATTATGTTTAAAATCTAGAATGCCAATTTCATGATACTCTGTGTGGAAGTAGATTGGAAGTAACTGTACATGATAACTGTCTGGCATCAAGCCCATCAAACATCTGAAGGTAAATAAAAAAAACCTCACTGTGACCCCTGAGACCAGGGCAGGGCAGCTGAGCTTCGTGTTATTGGAAAATCTAGTAGTGTTTGGCATGACATCACCTTTCCTATTGCTGTACCTCATAAGTGTTCCTTAACTGAAGACACTCAGTCCAAGTTAGTGTATTTCTAAAATTTCATGTCTTGCAACAACAATGTATTGCTTGAATCATACAGGAATGACAGATCTCCAAGATAAAAACTATATGTGAAGATTAACTTTTACAATGAATGATAACTGATGTTATCTGTGTTTACCTTGGAGTGTTTACCAAATGGTTTAACACTGTATAGTCACACTCCGTTTTTTGTATGCAGAAGTTCAAAGTTTGGAAGGTGTGACTCCATTAACAGGGTAAATTACCTGTATGCTTTTCCTTTAGACACTTTATATAGTTTGTAAAAAGTTCTATAAAATATTATTTTGCAACAATGGAACATTAATCATAATGGCATTATAGTGACAAGTTCCTTTCTGGAGTATGTGTCTATAACATTGGTAGTACAGCCTTCCATGAGAACATGATCCCTACACTGGGTGAACAAAAAGGGTGTGGAATAAGGCACCTACTTTTTTATTGAAATAGGTGAAAGGTATGATCTATTGTAATTATACCTTTTAAATCCAATTTAATATACAGAACAGGAGGAGTCAGGATAAAGAAGTATATAGTTTTTTTCTTTCCAGATAATATTGCTATGATGCCATAATTAATAATTGAACTGGTATGATATTGAATATAGTGGCTGCCTGAGCAGTGTTGTTGTGCTTTTGAATTTTTCAATTTAGTTTTCATTTTTATATTATTTTCATTTTTTATTAAAAATTTAGATTTTAGTTGGTTTTATTTAAAAATAAAATTAAAATGTAATATTTAGTTATTGCTGAGCTAGCTGCACCGATTAGCAGAATGAGATAACATTGTTTTTTATTCTGTGGGACAAGAGATCGATCTGCAGGCCAGATTTAATAATGAATTATAAGTATGTCACAGGCGGGTACTTGGAGACCTCTTATAAGTGGTGAATGAGCCAATTAAAACCCTCGTCCTCCGCTATGGAAAATGGGTGGTCGTTCAGTGCAATCATCTCCATTATTTTCATTTATAAGATAACTGAATTCCTGAAAATCCTATTACAGAAAATACTTGGATTGCTTCAGCCAGTAATCAGGGTGTACTGTCCATTCTATGGTTTAGGCTTCATATGCTTACATCTTCTTGCACTGTATAGATATTATGCAGTATAAATTGGGAAGAAGCAAATAAAAAGAGGCAAAACCTCCATGTAACGTAACATATAAATGACGATCAAATGAAGCCCTGGAAAGAGGCTTGGTGGTATTTTCCTATGTATAAAAGGACATCCAGTGGATTGAACATAGACGTCTATACACATTACATGCAGCAAACTAATTCCTGTGTTTCTTTCGGATCCTGATGACTTCGTTGACCCGCCGGTGTGATGCACCCAATCGTGTAACAGCAGAAGAAACGCTCACAGACAAGCAGCCCAGTGCATACTGGGAAAGTGAGGCATGGGAGACGCTGAAGAGGGACTTGTCAGAACATTTTCATTTTGATAGGCTGGACAAAGAGAGCATTCCAAGCAAGTTCAAGTTTGAACTCAAGGATTATCTCCAGTGTCAGAACAATTTCCACCCTACCAAATGGACACAAAATCAATTTCTACCTGACCAGAACATAAAGCAATTGTCCCCTGTGGGCTACAAAGGCTACTACCAAATGACCATATTGGGTAAGGTGTGTTTGTTTGGTGTCAACATTTTCAGTTTAGATTATTTAGCATATTTCGGACTATTTTAGAACTTCTTGTGTCACATGTAAATTCATGTATTATTGATGCATACTCCTTTTTTCTGAAACTCTTACAAAGTCCAGACATAAAGTACAATTTCATTTGCAAGGGCATTGCAAATGTCCGGCTCTGAAATGGCATTTAAGGTTGTGTTCCTTAACATTATATGTTACTGTGCTTTCTTCCCCCATGAGGCATAAACCAGCAAACAGCCATTGATGCTGTGTTCCTGCCTGTGCTGTCATCTGAAGACCCAAGGAGTGTAGGGCTGCCCCCAGGATCACACAACAATTCACTGCTTTCCTGTCTGGCCTCTGGATTCCTCTACCCCTTACGTGACTTGGCAGGCCATGAGCAGTCACTCCATCCTGACCCTGGTAAGATATGTAGGAGAGCAGCCTGTGAGTATGGCCCCATCCTCAGGTTCAGCTAGTGCGTGCATGCATTTGGCTTTCTATTTACCACATTGTGGGGACCACATTTATCCAACTTTTGGGTTACCCAGAGTATAAACCTCAATTTTATAAAAATCTGTAAATGCAACCAAACAACTATAATATCCAGATGTCTTGTATTTTGTTTGGTTACTCATGGTTAAGGTTAGGGCTGGGTAGAGGTTAAGGTTGCCATAGTTGGGATTAGAGTTTTGCCCATAGAAGTGAATGGAGAGTCCCTACAATGACAGGGATGTATGTGTTTGTATCGTCACTGTCCAATGAAAAACAACTATCTCCAAAAATCTGCTACTTCAGAAGCATGAAAAATCCCATTTTCGCAGAAGTTCTTCATCAAAAAAACCTAAAACAACATAACGAGACACCTTTAGCACCACAAATAGAAACATATCTTTACACAGCCTTCAGTGAAAGGTTTAATGTTTTAAAAGGATTTATGTTGATTGTTTTCAGCGAGGCAAATATGTCAGCGTCATCAAGATGCAAACTGATCTAGTTTGATATTCACAATGAATGTTGTTATTTAGCTTGCTATCATTGTTAATTTGTTAAAATTAGTGATATAATGTAATCCATATAAACAACCATCCTGAATACAAATGTTAACTAGTACAAATATAAATATTAAATAGTGCAGGTTCCATTTATAGTTAAAAAGTGTCACAATTGTCAAAAAGTGGACATACATGGTTTCCGTCGGACAGCGATAATATGCATGTGTTTAACAATATATAACAGTACTGAGTATGTTACTGGTGTTTCTTGCCCTTGATTAGAAAAATTAAAATCTTTATTTTCAGGGGATATCATACAGAGTGGGGCTGAGCTGGAAGCCACGTCTGTCGTGTGCCTCATCGATTTCTGCCGTCTAGGTGGACAGAAGGTGGAAGTTCTTATCAACAAAGTGTATAAAATGGCCGACGTTGTTTTTGTGTAAATAGAGCATTACAACACCACATTAAGGACAAAATTTACCAGCTGTTTTTTATAATGAATGAATTGTATTTATATTTTTAAAAAGCTAATGTATGATTGTGGTGATTGGTAAAGGTTTTAAAAAAAAAAAAAAAAAGAACAATAAAAAATTTTTTTTTAGCTTTTCTACTGTGTCCTGCTTAATCATCGAGTTAGGGCTGTCTTTAAACACGTACCAAACAGGCCTCGACTATTGTTAAATCATGTATTAATATGAATATCGATTGTGCCTTATGCTACCTGGGATCAGTTTCAGGCCCCAACACCTTGACCAGAATAAGCATTCGGATAATGGATGAATAGATTTATGGGTAGAGTATGGATGTTTAACAAGTCTGGACTTGCAAAAAATATCTCTGCACATAAATTAAATAGAATAAGTATATATTATACACGCATACTGTATATAAAGTATTTTGAGGTGTGGAATGTAGATTGCTTTGAAATAGAGTGTCTTCAGCCTAATGATGTAGTTTGAATGTCTCATTCAGGTGACTGACAGAGAGCAGCATGCTAGGAAAACCAGTGAGTCTTGATCTGTACAATACATCTGTTCAGACTGGTTCCTAATCAGTAAGCTTTCTGTTTGCTGTTCAGCATTATGCTGCCTGGACACTGTTTCACAGCCACTTGACTAGTTTGTTCATATAATTGTTCATAGCTGATTTACCCAGGTGTTATTAAATATTATACAAGCTTGACAGTTTTTAAATGCTCATTTTCATATTTCAATTGATTTGTTTTAACTTGGTTGACTGTTGTTCAGTGCTTAGGTGTTCAGATGGACATGTATAGTTATCTATACTTGACCTGTCTAATTAATCCTCTGTTAATGCACAAGAGAATTTATTGAATTATTGAAGGGCAAACTGAGAAAAAAAACTGTGTGTGTAATGAAGGCAAGCACTCATGGACAAGCCCTAGGGCAGTAATCTAGATCTATTAAGATAACAGGAACGACGTGTGACGTAGAACGAGATTGGATTACCCAAGGAACGTCACTTTACAGCAAACAGCAGTTCAAATAGCCCCTGATTAGACTCAAGCTGAAGGGAGCTGTTTTGTAGATTGTTTAAAGAAAAGAATGTGCAAGAAAGGTACATCTCGTGGCATTTGCTCTTTCGTATTACTCTGGTTTACTTCCTTCGCAGTCCAGAATGGATCGGCCTCTGTGACAGCTTTTGTTGAAATACGATATTTGAGTGCAAGCAGCAATCAGGTGGTGAGGCAGGTTTGTGAATGTGGATGGTATGGAATGCAATCTCTAATAGCTAATGCCTATGGACGAGTGGAGCTGCCTGCAGAAAACCTCACGGCTTGTGGCCCTCATGCCCGGTTCAACAGCTCGGCTCATCCATGGATTGCTCTCATTGAAAGGGGGGACTGCACTTTTTCTGAAAAGATCAATTCCGCCCTTAAGGCAGGAGCGGCCGCTGTGGTCATTTTCAATGATGCAGACTCAAGAAATGATGACAGAGCCATGTCACATCCTGGTAAGGCTTTTGGTTTCCTGCCCTCTGCTGAAGGCTTTATATAGCATGTTCACATGAAATATGTGTGAAATACATCATCGTGCTTATGTGCCTGTTACGGTGTTGTTCCACACAATAAAATAAATAGGCAGACAGTTTTACTTCTAATATCACGTTCATAAGTTTTTATAAAAAATTATCCAGTCATACACCAATTAAACCAAAACAGAAGCAGGAAGACATTCATATCCCTCAGAAGAGTCCCATTTACATTTCTCAACCCAGTCCTCAGGGAGAGCTGGGAGAGCAAGAATGTGGACTGTCTCGGGGTGAGTGAGGACTGGGTGGAGACAGTTTTACTACATGTAGAAGTATTACAGATAAATGTCCAGCATACTCCGTAATTTTAGTTCTGCATTAGAGGGACTTAACAGTTCAGCTATGATTTTGGAACGTCAATGTTTTCTCATCTCTTTTCCAAGGCCATAGATTTGGGTATAGACTGTTGGATTGTACCAATATTGTAGGAATACTGTGTAAGTTTAGCAGGGTGGTTTGGGGCCGATTTGGCCCCTACCAATATTATGGGAGTACCGTGTGGTAGCCAGGTGGATCAGGGCTGATGTGGCCTCTATCAAAACTGGGAGTAAACTGTGTGTTTAGGGGGTGGGGCTACGGGGCTCATTTGGTTCTTACCAATATTAAAACGAAACCTATGCCCTTGTCCTTGTTTAGCTCCGTACATGGGTTATATTTACCAGCAAACCAACGACATGGTGGTTTCACAATGTAATGGTTTTACCTAAAGTAAAGCTGGAGAGTGTGACATCCAGTTGAGTGCTACAACACAACGTTTATTGAAACCTCAAAAAGCCATTACATAATCACAAGGCACATACTTTTCTGTGTAGATAAATATTGTGAATTATAAATATGGAATAGTAAACAGTCATTTTAAAAATCATTGTGTTCATTTCAGTAATCGACTAATCCTCGTTCACAGCTATGAGAAACAACTC
>JAOYFF010000039.1:4545394-4558092 GCA_025773925.1 Cryptomyrus ogoouensis | reverse complement strand
TAAACAGTCATTTTAAAAATCATTGTGTTCATTTCAGTAATCGACTAATCCTCGTTCACAGCTATGAGAAACAACTCATTTTCTGTCATATCCGTTTCTTTTTTAAGGACTTTGATTGCTCTGTCGGTTTATTTGTTTCAAGAAGTCAGCTGCAATGTTTTATAAGTATACAATCCAATGATCTAAGTATATGTGCTAATGATTTAGCAATGTTTATTGCCCATGCCGATCACGCTGACTTTTGTACGCACAGAGGTCAATGACCCTCAGTGTTTGTGTGTGTGTGTGTGCGTATTTTGCATGTATTCTTACTATTGCCGTGAGGTTACACCCAGGCATGAGTTAGATGGACCGATGCCTTTAAAGTGTCCGTAGCGTGTGAATGTATGTACCATCTAATGAGGTCGCATTCCGTCCAGGGTGTCCCCTGATCTCAGCACCCAGGCGGACAAAGACCCTGCACCGAGAAAGCAGTTACGCAAGATACGAGGATGGATGAACAATAGTCTGTCGGGAGCGTGCAGATATTTATCTCGTCCTGTCCTGCCACCCCTAGGGGACGACAAGTGGTTATGGATGTCACTAAAGGATGTGGCAGTGTTCTGTACGCGGTGTCTATCCCGTAAATGTAAAAGAGCTACTAAAAATAAAAGTGTGTTATGCCAATCCGATTAAATGACGAATACTTGCTTGTGAAATCCCTGCTTGAAATGAAATCGGATGTAATTGGTACGCGGCGCCTTTAAGCAGGACGCGCGCGCCTATAGTTTCTTTTTGACCTCAACTAGGCGGAGCGTAAGCGGGATCCAACTAAAGAAGTTCACCTGTCAAGTACTGAAACTCGACAATTAAAGCCGTTGTGCCTTCTTCCTTTTTGTTAGTGAAATTTGTCGGAACGCGAGTCTTATGGTACTTTTAAAAATATTCCACTAAAAGCGGGACTTAACAGTGGACGCCTGCAAATATGGGAAGCAAGACGGAGCTGTGTTTGTTTTCGTGGCTCTTCTCGGCTCTAGTCCTCCAGGTGTCGAGTTTACACTTCGCACAGGCGACGTACATATGCACGGCGTACCTGAATGTCTCCTATGTGGAGCCGAGGAGTAACGAAACGGTGTGGCGTCGAGAGGAAAGCGGGCTTTACGGGCAGGATTCGCCGAAAGCTTCGGCGACGGGAAATGTCTTTCTGCCCGACCCGATATACGGTTGTGAGCCGCATACTTCCTACGACGTCCCCGATAACTCCAAAGGATGGATCGCCTTGATTCAGCGGGGAAATGGATGTACCTTTTCCGACAAAATAAATGTGGCTGCCAGTAAAGGAGCTATCGCCGCCGTAATCTTTAATGAACCCGGCCCAGATAATAGGGTTATACAGATGTCGCACGCAGGTACGTTAAAAAATTTAAATTTTTATTAATTAACTGGTTGACAACCACATGTGAATAAACCTTTAACTGTGGAAACTTCTCTGTTTAAAGGCTGTTTATCCAAAATGGATGAACTAAATATTCTTATACGTTTGACTTGTCGGCCAGGTAGGTAGGTATATATACCGAGAGCCGTCAGCCTTCCCGAAAGGGGTTAAAGTGCGAGGGCTATAGACCTTATAGTCACGGTGTTTATGGATGCAAAGTATGATTAGAGAGATGGCTGGTCTAAGTTTTAACTGTAGTGCTGATATGTATTTAGAAAGCATTTAACGTGAAATGTTCCAGTACAATGTCCAGGTGTCCAAATGTTATTTGGCTGTGTTAGATTACCACTATGGTCTTTCTGTCCTAAACGCCAGACACCACACGATCGCTGCATACCGCAAATCATATCTAAATCCGATTGCTGTAATTGGCCTCGACACACGGCATGTAAAGAAAGGAAGAGTTGCATGTAAAAACTTGTAAAATCGAAAGTTTTGAAATATGGATGCAAAATGGAAAGACAGATCCGGGAGAAAGCAAACCTGAAGAACCGTGTTCCAGGGGTGGAGTAAGTTAGGGGCGATGTGGAGCTTGGCTTTAAGTTGGTAGTCTGCCTGGTTGGAAGATACAGGGACTAAAGATTTTGTTTAACTTATCAGCTGAAACACTGACTTGTGACTATCTGTGTAGGATAACATGGCACGATAACCCCCCCCCCAAATAAAACGGTTTTTTATAGTATGCCAATACTATGTGTATTTACTGGTGGAAAAATTGTCACACATATTAATTTGCCATTAGAAAGTGTAGCTTGGCTTATATTTAATATTAAGGGCATTTTGTGTTGTGTGATTAAAGTGGTCGCTTTAGAATTGTGGTAATATTTTTTTACAGAAGTTATATTATATCTCTGAGTTAAATTTGTTAACGGTTTGGCCAATTTGCTGTGTAGTTACTTTTCTGAACTCTCAAGTCTTTCCATAGGTTGGATCAGCGTGTCTGGTCATAATCTCCAGTATCTTTATTTGAGTGTTTGTCGTAGAGTAAATGGAAAAATAAGGTTTACCTGAAAAATGTCAGGTCGCACAACCAGAAAACATCTTTTTTTTTTTTTTCTCCCAAAACTTCCATAAAATAAACGTGTGATGCGTCGCAGACACGTTAATTCCTGTTTGTTCGCATTTACGATCAGTAGTAACCCTAACTACCCTTTGCCACCTGACTTTTCAAGCTCACTTTAAATTAAATAGGCATCTGCTTGGATACCCGTGTAAACTTCAGTCCTTGGTATAAATTTATACATACATTTTTTAAGTTTTATTATTTAACAATATTTTCATGGTTTTCCTTGGGTTTTGCCACCTGACATGAATACTGTGCAACCCTAACCATGAGGTGTATTTTTTGTCAGTATTGGAATTGGATCTACTAATTGTTTCACTACACCATGAAGGTCACTTAGGATATTCTTTATGATGTAACTTCTCCTCTGCTGTTTTCTAAAATGACTTTAAAATAAAAGCCCTCTTTTCCTGGTTGTGCCAGGACATAGAATTATTCCTAACTAGGGCTGTAACTGTACACAAAATTCATGATTCAGTACTTACCTCAGTTTTAGGTTTCACAGTTTTACAATATTGGTTTCACAAACAAATAGAATTTGTTTTTAAATGATTTAGTACAAAAACTACAAACACTAAGGGACAGTTGTAAACCAAAGGCGAGGCATCTGTTGACATGTCTGAATAACAAAACCTAAGATATTTTTACTTGCAGATCACAACAATATATAAAATAAATTTAAAAACATATATATCATAATCATAATGAATTACATCTTGTGTAAATCCCACATTTTCTGGTGCTGAGTTTGGTCAAATATCTCTAGTGATAAACACCATTTTTAGCCTGTGTTTAAAGAGCAATACATATAAAATACTATATCTACATTTTACTTATAAGTAGCATTTGTGTCATCAAACAAATTTTGGGTGAAATACAAGCATCCAACGACAGATCGCAACCATCACAGTTATAGCTACCTAGGACACTTAAACCTAGTAATTGTGATTTTTGCATTAGTAGAGAAATAAAAGCCAGCTTTGCTGAAGAGGTAATGCTTGAAAAATGGAAGGTGTTTTCCTGAATTGGCTAGTTGGCTGTCTGACTCCTTCCATGTTTGGTTTAATTTATGAGCAGCCTGCAGAACTGGCTTTTGAGAACTTTTCATGTATTTGGCAGATGCTTTTATCCAAAAGCAACGTACAATTTGA
This sequence comes from Cryptomyrus ogoouensis, assembly GCA_025773925.1. NCBI lineage: Eukaryota > Metazoa > Chordata > Actinopteri > Osteoglossiformes > Mormyridae > Cryptomyrus > Cryptomyrus ogoouensis. Next base: position 4,554,404 of record JAOYFF010000039.1, on the reverse strand, counting down.
GGAGCTTGTTTCAGACCGTCCCTGGAGTGTTTGGGATTAAGGGCCTTTCCGAATGGCTCAGCAATGAAATCACTTATCTGATTACAGCAATTGAAGTCTTTTGGTCTAGTGCATTTTTGTGATGTTTGTTTATATTAGAATTTGTGTCATGTGCTGTTCCAGCGAGGCTTCTTAATGTACATAATTGTTTTAAAACGTGATTTTTATTTAAACTTTATGTTCCATTTTTATTTCTTCACTGTTAATGTGTTTCAAAGATTCAATATCCCTGTATTTTTGGTTTTCAAAAGTACTGTAGGAAGTATCGTACTAGTCTCCAGCTGAATGCTGGATTTGATATCATTAGATAAGCTTTGGTCCGTGTGAGAATTGGTTTAGTTTTCAGTTTACTGGTAACTTCATCGGTCATCTGAGAGGTCTTACTCTAGGGGCTGAAATAGACCACCTCATGCTTGTCATTTGTGGGAATTGAACATATTACAAAATGTCACTGCAAATTTCCTTTTTCGTTTCCGGTGGTTCTGTACTATCTGTTGCCATTCTTATTGTATCAGTTTTGCATTATAACACTATTTCACTATGTCATGTTTATCATGTTTATGTAATCAAATTGCTGAGTTAAGATGAAGTTGTTTCTGCTTGGCAAGTTGAACTGCATAGCTTACAGTTTCACCGCTCACCCTTCTATGGAGATGGGTAATTTGTTGGAGCCAATCGTGCTGGGTGCCTTTCACAACAGTGCTGAAGCTAATCCTCTTTTGGGACAACCTATACACATGTGGATCCCAGAGGGTGTTTACTTTTTAAATTTCAAATAAACAATTGGATATCTTCTTTGCACATTCATACACTTTCAGTATACTTGAGGAAGTATATCTGTCTGTTGTGTCTCATTTTAAATGCTTCTATTCATTCAGTTCCAACCAACTAAATGCACTCTATCTTGTTCAGTTCCTGCTTGTTTTGCTTTCGGAACTATTTTGGGTTTTCCTTGACCTGGATATAGACAGGTTAATTATGTTTATTCTGATACGTAAAACCTGTGGTTTGGTAACAGGTTGAGCTCATCATTTGCAAATAGTGCCAGAGCAGAACCTACACAAGTGGAGTTGGAACTGGAGGGTAAACTGAAATATGAGATAATAAAGTATTCAGTTAATTTGAAATTTGCTGTTTATTTACATATAATGCCACCTTTTTGTTCAGTTTTTTTCAGTGTATTGGTGAAAATCATCTTTAACATGCCTGGTGATGTAGAACTGTTGGGCTTAAAGTTGGGGAGAGGGAGATTTTACTGTCTTCATTTATGAGGATTTAGATATAAACCGATTCAATAAAAATGCAGAATTAATTAAAATCTTGCTGTTTATTTTACCCCGGCATTATTATAATAGCCTGGTGCGTTGACTCTGTGTGCAGCACTGTTGCCTCATACCTCCAGCATTGAGGGTTTGAATTTCACCTCTGCTCTGTGTGTGTGCGCGTTACACGGCAAGCTGCACAGGTCTCCTTCCACAGTCCAAAGACATGCTGTTAGCCTTGTGACCCTGTAACCAGATAAGCAGCTGGAAGAAGCATGGATGGCTGCTTGGATGGCTGCCCTTTCGTGATCTGTTTACCTCACTGTTATTACTTAGTAACATTTTTTTTTTTAAAAGAACAGCTGGTTACCTAATTTACAGATATAATTAAATTCAATTCTGAGATTTAATTTCTGTGTTAATTTTAGTCCAAAGAAATTTGACTGTTGATTTCCCTGGGGAACAAAGGTGTAAAAATGAATGCAACCTATTTTGGTGATTTAATTGTATTTTTATAGTAAATCTATCCTTTGCAATAAATACTGTATCTTATTTTCTTATTTTCTTATTACTTTTTTTGTAAAGGCATTTGAATGAATCTGCATGCTCCTTACCATATTGATATGGATGTCCTTCAAAATGATCTAATTATTAAAAAAAAAAAAATGTAATCTAGGAAGAAATACAATATTTCCCTAAAAATGGGTATTTAACACATTTTAATAGATTTAAATACATTTGGCTAGTGATGGCTTGGTGTGGTATTGGGAAGCAGCTGCTAAGGTGGTCATCTTATGCTGTGCGTGTTCCTCTGTACCTTCCCAGGAACTGGGTACACTGTGGCCATCATGATCGGCTACCTGCGAGGCATGGAAATTGTCAATTTGATAAGGAACAACACAACAGTGACCATGACCATCGAGGTGGGGAAGGAGCACGGTCCCTGGCTGAGCCACTACTCCGTCTTCTTCGTCTCCATCTCCTTCTTTGTGGTGACGGCTGCTACAGTAGGCTACTTCATCTTCTATTCTGCTCGCCGGCTACACACCATCAGGTTGCAGAACCGAAAGCAGGTGAGAAGCCACCTACTGCCTGGCTAAAGCAGCTTAGCTACAACCGTAATATGAACTATTACAAAATTTGTTTGAAAAATGTATTTGAAAACCTCACTGCTTAGTTATTTTCTTGCTTTCCAAAAAAAAGTTATTGATGAAATCCTAGTGCTCACTGGCCAGTTCTACAAGAAAATCGTGTTCAACAGAAAAAGTATCAGTACTGAACGGAGTATTTCACAAATTATGCACCAAAGACACCCAGTCACATTTTTTTTTTCCTCTACACAAGTTTCCTTGTACTAAAACTGAGCACACATTTTTTTTAACTCTTAAAAACCAGAGCTGCAACTTTTTTATTTATTAGTTTACACTGCAGATGACAACGCCGCCATTTATTGTGAACACCTAACTAGACCAGACTGGGGTGATTTTCCTGATTTTGATTTAACTAGTTTTGAACCATATTTTTGGTAGATGAATACAGGCTTAAAAGTAATAGACCTCTCGCCTAATAATTTACCTGTAATGTGCCTAATTTGTGAATCATGAGCAAAGCAGAACAAATTAACCCCAGCTGTAAGGTCATTTCGGGTACAGTTGTTGAAAGGATATGAACAAACATTTGACTTAAGGAATCAGCAGGGGGAAAAAATGCTGAATGCAGATTATTAGAGATGATCTGCTGTGTCATGGTATTGCCCCCCTGTCTGCCATTATCAACTGCTGGACACATAAGAAGGAAAACCCTTTAAAAAAAATTTGGTAAATGTATATTTATTTAAATAGTCAAGTAATACAAATTCTTTTTTTTTTTTTTTGCGCTATAGAGGATGTAATGGAGTAATAAAATTTATTCCCAGAACTGCCTTGGAGCCTGGAATTGTCATGCGTGCTTCTCCAGTGTGATTCGTGACAAGGCAGTAGCCGTCACCAAAGTCAACAGTTCTGCCCGCTGGAAAGATGCATGAAGGGCACAGTGTCCTCACACACACAGTCAGTAAGGATTGGGACAGTCCAGAACTCGGGGCTTTCCTGTCACGTGTATGTCAGCTGTACTGAGGCGGGCTATTGGTGTGTGCTTGTGGAATGGTTCCTAGGTCATTATTAAAAATCAAACCAACACTTTAATCTGAAGCAACTTGCACAGTTTACAAGCATGACCTTTACTCTTTCATGCAATTGGACATTTTTACTATAACAATTCAGATGTGTGTTGTTTGCAGAACTACTCAGGTTGATCTGGTAAACTTTTGGTGATGGATTCACGTCTTTAATTCTCAAATATTACCTAAGAGAAACTGGTCTGTTTAGTGACTGATGTATTTGCTTTTTATGTGCGCAGGTGTGTAGTGTACGTGTCAAAAAACCTTGCATAGCAAGATTCAAGTGTATGCTTTGTGATCTCATGCCTTCCCTGCCCTCTGAAACCAGAGTTGAAGGCAGGGACATGCAATAAGCTTTGCACATTAAATATTTAGACTTTGCATCCTGTCCTGGAATAATGGAATGGAATAATTGAATAAACTTTTTTTTTTTTTTGGTTAATGTTAAGTAACACTGTTTTTGAATAGGCTACGTTTCCTAATTCTGCTATTCTCATTCTTTTGTTATATACCACTATATGAGGGCATAGAATGGATAAAAACTGTGATGCTGCATGTTTTTGACAGCTTGCAATAGAATTCCCTTTTGTTTCGTGTTATACTTGAACTCCACCAGTATTCTGCTCATGCTGCTCTTTCCAGTAAAACTCCACCAGTTGGCAAAGTGGGTTAGTAGAAAGTCTTCTTTTATGCAGGAACTCAATAGCTGGTGTGAGACCTCACCCACAGAGCTGCTAGTGACACTACAGCAGGCCTTTGTTTGTATGCAAAATTCCACGCCTCTGTCATGCAGTATGACAACAGTGGTCTTCCACCAATGTTTCTTTGAGACGCCACTGAAAAATTGTGGGTATTACATAGTGGATAGTAGTGAAGAACAGTACTCTGTTGGAAGTACTGTTTAGTGTCGACCTTCTCTAGGTTGTTCACCTTGCTCTGACTGTACAGCTGGAGTGTGCAATCTTACCCACAAAGGGTCAGTGTGTATGCAGGTTTTTGGGGTAACTTTTAGGTCAGCTGTTCAAACCCAGGTGTTAGGATTCTTCAGCCAATCAGTCATTTAATTAGTAATCTAATTAGGGAATTGCAGCAAAAACCCGCATGCATAACAGCCCTTTCTGGATAAGATTGCCTGTCCCTGCTCTAGAGGCATGCACCGCTAAATACTAGTGCCCTTTGTAAGTTTTAAGAAAGCTGTGTTTCTGTACTTTTAGTTGTCGGTTGAGAATTTGCTGGTTTCTAATTAATACATTAATACAGTGTTTTCCCCCCTATTGCATGCATTTACAATATGAATTTGTTGCGTAGAACTTAAGAATATTTTTTTCTGAAAGCTGACGTAATGTTTCCAGTGAGCAGTCACAGGGGGCAGCTTAATGAAACAAACATTGCTGAACCTCCGTAATGAAGCTGGTACTCTAGGCTGCTTCTGTTCAAGAGGGACAGGCAGTGACATCACTCGCCTTTGCTTTTCTTAACCTGTGCACCACTGCACACTTGCAATGGTAACTAAGAAGGAGTTTCCAGTGCATATTTCATATTACAAATGTGAATTAAAACCTAAAGTATGAATTTAAACTTTGGTGCAAGTAGTTCAACAGTATTTAAGTGCATGCAGAACCATACAAACAAATGCATTGTTTAAAATTGCAATAAACAATACCACACTTGTTTTTCCATTGTGTAGGTGCACACACTCACTCGCTCACACATACAGTCAAATTATGCACTCCAGTTCACTGAAGCTGCATGTATTTGGCTGTGGGAGGATAACAATGGTTTGAGTGAACACGCATATACATGGGGAGAACATGCGAAATCCACATACATCAAAGCGGTGGACTTTGGTGACACTGTTATTCACTGTGCCAGCCTCTACAGATTGTCCCCAAGTTGCAACTGGGTTCTGTTTCAACAGACAGGTCGTATGTCGGAATTGGAAAGCCCATGTTGTTTTTTTTGTTTTTTTTTAACGCCACATGTAACATCCATATAATGTAGTAACTATGAAAAACAGCTTGGTGGTGTTCTGGAATGGGGAGGGATGTCTGAATACATACCTTTCTCCTACCACCCACCCCCCCCCGTATTTTCATACTGTACTGAACATTCCCCTGGCAGAAGCCAGCAGGCATTTCAGACACTTGATCATTGACATTTCAGCTGTTTTTCTACACAATCCTGTAGCTTCTCTTTTGATGTCTGCGCTTTCCTGCAGCCACTAATGTATGGTGCACACTAGGTGGGGTTGTGCTGCTGGGTGTACGGCTGCCTGAAATTTATTTTTACAGACATTTACTTAAAAAAAAAAAAAAATTAAAAAAATCTGTCATATGCCGGTGATCGTAAGTTGCATAGGTCATAATACTGGACAGTCTGTATACTTGCACGATGTGCAACTAATATTTGCATTTCATGTTGCACACATGCAGTTGTCACTGAAGAACTGTGATAGCTGAGTTAATAATAAAACAACAACATTAATAATGTTTTATTGTATTATATTATTATTTTATTTATTTATTTAAACAGCCTAATTTTGACCAAAATCTTTGCAGAAACGACTCAAAGCGGAAGCCAAAAAAGCTATTGGACAGCTTCAGGTCCGGACACTAAAGCAAGGTGACCAGGTACTTGCCGTTAATACTTTTCGTTACTGTTCCTTGCGTGTTCCAACGTGATGTGATATAGGCGGCTTTATTTGCTTTTTATTCTCCTCAGTTAATGTTCTTGGCTATCGCATGTTGCACTTCACCTCTTCGGGTCCCTTTTATTTCACTGTGGGTGAGGCTGCCAGATATTGTGCCGTCTGGAATCACTTGAAACTGAATTCTGAATTCTGTACCTTCTATATTACAAGCATGTTTCTGTCTCACTTGTACTAACTGCACTGTACGATACTTTATTTATTCATTCATCATTCATTTTGTGTTTTTGAGGACAGCTTGAAATAATTTATTTTTGCAATGTTACTGACCAGCAAAAAATTCCGACTGGAAGCTCTTCATTGATATTTATTTTGTTTTAGGAAATTGGATCCGATGCAGACACATGCGCCGTATGTATCGAAGCTTACAAGCCTGGTGATGTGGTATCCATACTAACTTGCAAGTATGTATTGCTCTTTATTGGTATAAGATCTCCAGTGGTCTCTCTTGTAGAGATGGTCTGTTTTAGACACTTGGTTCTAGAGCTGGGCGATAAATCGATTTCTTCAATTAAGTTGAATTTTTGGTTTAGAACAGTGTGTAAAGTGAAAATTGTGATCCACTTTAAACTAGATAATAAACATGCAGCACCCGTGAAGATCCCAAAATTTAGTGGAGACCACTTGTACTGATCACATCTGTCTGGGTGAAATTGATCGCTATAAACAGTTGATAGTTATAACCAATTTTTTTCTTTATGTCTCAGGCAAATTACCATCTAATTGAGTTTTGTGTATTTATTACATGAATATATAAATAAAACAGATGGCGTCACTACTGAATTTTATCGTCACTTTCAAAATAGTTTCAAATGCTTCTCGTTACAATACTGTACAGATTAAACTACTGAACGATGTATAATTCAAATATGCTATAATGCAGTACAGTACTGTACATAAAATATACCTTATTGTAGTTTCGCTGCTGCATCTAGGTGGCTCAATTTTGGCAATTTATCATAAGCTTTGATGGGTCTACATTTCTCACTGAAAGAAAACATGATGGGGAAAAAGTCATTTTCTATTCACGCAGCATTAGCCTCAGGTAGCTAGCCAGACTCAGATGGGTTACTGTAATAAATAATCAAGCTTGTGGAAGCAAGACAGTCTAAACAAGGAATCAGAGTTAGTTATGTACATGTGTTTGTAAAAACTGTAAAACGTGACTATAAAGCATTTCGGATTTCAAAATTGTCTTTTGCCTCTTAATGATGGCAATCTAGTGTAAGTAGTACTTGGAGGACATTCAGGTCTGCTTTCTGTCACGCCACCTCGAACACCAACACACAGCAGCAAGCCAGCAGCACACGTGTCATCGAGAGGAATCATCTCAACCTGGCCGTCTCTCCTCAGTGGTTTGGTTATGCGAAGTGCGACAGAACAAACTACTGTCCGCTGTAAAGTACTTCTGGAATCTGTGGCTACTGAAGGTAGCAGCACAGCAAACTTATTTTAGTGTCTCAGAGACGCAGCCAAGTGGCAGGAGTGTACAGCTCTGTGTACAGCAGCAGCGTCCTTTTCACGTTGGTGTCCAAACAATGACAAGGGATCCAGGTGGAAAGAAATTACAGATGCGGTGACGTTTCATGTTGCCAAAGATATGGTGCCCATATATACAGTGGGGGAGAAAAACTGGGTTCATTCAGAAGATGAATAAAAACGACCCCAGATAAGAGCTATGAAGCCGAAGGTATTTTACCAAAGTAGCTCTTCCCCATCTCTATACAGCAGTACTTGTGAAAAAATGCGTACTGCTTACGTGAATAATGTCTTTGCCTATTAAAAAAAGGAAAGACATCTAAATCGGAATCGTAATTTGAAAAAAAAATTGGAGATTTTGATTTTTTAGGTCATATCGCCTAGTTGGTTGTTTCATTTTCCCCAGAAGTTGTTTTATGAAGATACATTCATTTCTAAAGGACTATTTGACTTGAAGTTTCTCTGCAGTATATTTTGACAGTGGTTTTCGTTTTTAATGTTTAGGACATGTGCCATTATCCATCAGTGCTCTATCTGCATGCAGAAGCAGCAATTTGTGGGACTGTTTCAAAACTAAGCTAACCTCAGCCCTTAATTTAGAATTACTAAGCTGTGATGATATTCAAGGAGACTAACATAGATTCTATTACTGCAATGCTGTTACGCACGTACATCCAGCTAAAAATGGTGTTGAACTACGTTGAGAAACCTGAAAAAAAAAAAAGGAATTTTTTAAAGAGCTGACCTCTCATTTTGTGTGTGAACTCCATAGCTGGTAGCATGAGAACTTTGGTAACTGATAAGACTGATAGAAATGGGAGGCTTTTGCATTGTGCCAATTAGAGTATGGATAGTTTTGGATTATGTCCATTAGAGTATGGATAGTTTTGCAGGTGGCCTTTTCTCTGAAATTTCACCAGTGCCCAATAATGCTTAGCATGGGCACTAGGACAGTGAACTGCATTGTATCCCTTATGTATTTTCTTCTCAATTTCAAACCTCACTTATTGATTTAACAACTAGAAGCAGCCCAGATTCTATGAAACCTCTGTTTGCTTTTTGCCATTTTACATTGTGTGTCAACTTTGAAATGGAGTTTGATCAATTGGATTGAATGTAAGTAAACTTTAAGCTGGGCTGAAGGGCAGTATTTCAGACACTCATTCTTCATGTAAGATAATCTGCCACTTGCTATATGCATTTGATGACAGAACTGCATTTCAGTAGAATAAATTTTTTTTTAATGGTTCCTTCTGTTTTTTTAACCAATCATTATAATCCCCCCCCCCCACCCCCCCCCCCCCCCCCCCCCACCACCCCCCACACCCCCCTCCCCCCCACCCCACCCCGCCCGCCTCGCCCCGC
>JAOYFF010000039.1:4499877-4526719 GCA_025773925.1 Cryptomyrus ogoouensis | reverse complement strand
TATATGTTTATGTTAGCTCCGAGAGGACGACGTGTTTCTCTGGCTTCATCCAACTTTAACAGCACTGTCTGTTTCCATGGCACCGGCTTGCAGAGACAGCACTTCCTAAGCTGCTACTGGACGATGGACAGTGTTACCCTCCTGCACCACAACCCCAGCCTGGCCTACCTAGAGCAGTACCAGTTAGCCCAGCAGCAGTTCTGCAGCCTCTTCTCCCTCCTGGCTCCCTGGTCCCACTGCAGCAGTTGCCATCTCCTCTCCTTGTGGGCCTTCCGCCTCCTGGATGAGAACCAGGACGGCCTGGTCAACTTCAAGGAGTTCTGCTGTGGCCTGAGTATGGCCAGCTGTTTCCTCCTGACACTAGCCAGTGAACTTCCACGCATTCAGGGCAGTAATGCTGTTTTTTTTTTCTCTCATCACAGATATTCTGTACAGTGGCACTTTTACAGAAAAACTGAAATTTCTGTTCAAGATGCATCTACCACCCGGTAAATGTAATTTTCCTGAATTGATCTGATTTCTGTTGCTTATGTTGTGTAATCCTGACAACCAAAAGGAGAGTGAGATAACATCCATTCACTTTGTGTGAAGGAAGAACACAAGTTGAAACAGGTGCATGATACCTGCCTATAATCTTGGCTGTTTGTTCTGCTGTCGACTGTTTTAAGATGCTTTATCCTAGATGATTAAGATGAAATTAGCTGTGCATCCCACTCACTAACTGCCTTTATGGACCTCATGCGCTTTGACTCGTACAGCCTGGCTAAACACACCCTATTTTCTAGCTTTTACAGAAATAGAGACCGAACGTCCTTTATTCTCAAAGGGCCACAGAGTCTCCCACTTTAGGTCACTGAGTGAAGACTTCTCCTACTTTAGTCGACTGAATGGTCAGATGGCTTTTTCTTCTATACCTGTTCTCTGGATATTCTCTTGCACTGTCAGAAAAAAGGGTACAGCCCCATTAGAGATTTGTTTCCCAAGGTACAAATAACATTAATGTACCACCAATGATATAAAAGTGTTCCTCAGAGTCCTTTTCTGTACCTTAAAAGGTACATTTACCTACAGCTAGGGCAAAATTGGCAGACCCTTGAGAGTACAGCCTCACTGACAAGTATTTGTACCCTCAAAGGTACAAATTGTTACTTTTTTCTGACAGTGTGTCTGTCTACCACTGTCTGTGCTTCCCTCTCTGTGATGAAACATGAATTTTTTTGTTTTAAGTCTAGTGTATGTTTGCAAGTTTGCAACCGGCGTCGTTTCTGTAATTAATTGATAGTAGTGTAAAACAGTGGTAGTATCAGTTTTTTAATTCTTCCTTTTTAAAACGTGAGCACTTTGTCTGTTGCAGTCTCATTGCCTGATGCTCCTGAGGATGGTGTTATTAGAAAAAGCCCAGAAAGAGGTAATTTGTCTGGAGTCCAAACGTTGTTTCATGTTCATCGTTGAGTAATTATGTGACTTAGGATAAAAAAAAATATTGGTTAGTGGGCTGGATACAGCCAATTATGAAATATTGACATTCATTTTGAGAGAATCAGATGTACATAATACACAAACAGGAAAAAATACACAAACAGGAATAGTATGATTAGTATGAATAATTTGTCCACTGCCTAATATAGACAATATACACTTTTTTATATACAGTAAACATTTTTTATTAATCGATACAAATAATACTGCAGAAAATACAAATATTGAGTATTGTTTTTCCTGTAGCAAGAGTATAGCCTCAGTGGATAGCACTTTGGCCCTAAAGTCCAACTGTAGGTGTGGCTGCTTCATCCCAGCTCTGAGTGTGTCTGTCTTGCATGTCCCCCTGCATGTCAAGTCAAGTCAAGAGTCAAGACATTTATTTGTCACATACATACAACATGCAGTGAAATGTATCTCTGTGTCACCCTTATGTGGCTGTGTAAAAATAGAAAAATAAAATAGAAATATTAAATTGCGTGTTAGTGATTTGGTATGAAATGGTACCTCCTAAAGGAAGACCAGGTTCACTGCAACCCTGCACAAGACACACAGCCTGGATGATGTAGGTGGGTGGATGGATGGATGGATGGATGGATGTTTACATTATGCAATCCTTTTCCAGTTCCATAAACACTTGCCGGTAAATGGTGGCTTCTGTTACCTGTGTTTTGACAGCATCCCCAAATAATCCCTCATACTGACTCATCCTTCAGTATCTGTACTCTGACAGTGTCTGACTGTTTTTTTATTTCTTATCCACTATTTCAGGCAGAGGGAAGGTGGATCTGCAGGCATACCTGAAGCAGTGGCAGGATGAGCTGCTGAAGAGAGAGGAGAGCATTAAGGATTTACCCAGGATAAACCAGGTAGATCGACAGCCTCACTGACTCGACACTTCGACCTGTGAGCAATACCAAGACTAAACGTTGCACCAAAATTATTACGCTGTAATAGACTGTGGATTGGTTACTGTTTGGATTCCCAGGTTTGTTTTCTTGATTGAATGATTTTTAAGTTTAATAATTACATTTTGTTTTAATCTACCAGTTATCTTTTCTGCTTTCTTTAGTTTTGATTTTGAGTGAAGTGATTTGATCATTCATATTAATCAAAAGTAGATTTCATTCCTTTGTGTAAGGATTTTTGTTTTTCTCTCCCCATTCAGGGTCAGTTCATCCAGTTCTCCAAAACTCTGTACAGCTTGTTTCATGGAGATGCGGAGGAGGAGTTGCTGTACCGGGCCGTAGCGAGCGTCACAAGCCTCCTGCTGAGGATGGAGGAGGTTGGCCGTCGCCTGCAGGGCCCCCCCCCCCCCACTGAAACTGCCTCTGCCCACAGGGAGCATACCGCTGTCCCAGAAACGCAGTCAGACACGCTGCCTGCTCCTTGCGCTCCAGAGACTGCAGTCCAGCCACAGGAGGTGGAGTGGTCCTTTGCTTTCGAGCAGATCCTAGCCTCCCTGCTGAACGAGCCTGTTGTGGTCCACTTCTTCGAAAAGCCTGTGGACATCCAAGCCAGACTGGAGCACGCCAAGGTCACCCAGCTGAAGGTGTAAGCAGAGAACTTAAAGGGACCATTTTAACCCTTTATTAAGCCATAATACATCTCTCCAGCATTTCCCCCCAGTGTACATATGAGCAAAATAAATGGAACAGACACCATGCATCCACTACGCAAGTTCTCTCCTCCAGATTTGAGTACAGGGAGCACAATTTGGTCTAATATAGTGTTTTTGTTTTTATGTCAGCCAGTTAGATAAAACAGCATTACTTGGAATTTTGTGTTAGAAATGTCAGGGCTTATTACATCTGTCAAGGTCACAGATGATGCAGAAGGAGCAAATATGTTTCTCTTGAACACAATGTTAGATATTTTCCGTCAAGACAGTATGTGATAAGGGTTGAATTTGTGTCAAATTAAAAATCAGAGACCCTAATTCCCCAGTGGTTTAACAAAATGACTGAATATTAATTCTTATTTATGGACATGATTATTTTGAGATCCCAGTGACTGGCATCTTAGAAAAAGGTGGTTTGCTTTGAGTAAGTTTTTGTTTTTGGGTATACATTTTGGATAATTTCAAAATATTTTGAGTATAAAGTTTTACGTCATATAGTATTAATGATTATGTATGTATGCATCTATGTGTTTCATCTTATATGTTACATTTCATTTAACCTGTAAACTGGATACTGAACAGCTTCTGAGAATCATTTTTTCTTGGCATCCTTTAGAGACTGATTCTACATAAACGCATCTTTTAAAAAAGCATTTCTTTTACACATCATGTGGTGCTTTTTTATTCAGTTAAACGTATATTTCTATTTAAATGAAAGGGATACGATTCTTAAATATATGTATCATTATGATTGGTTTCTTCTATCAAGAATATTTTTGAAATTTATGTACAGATGCGTATTGTCTGAAATTGCTGTCATTTCTTTTGTTGTATTGAGTACTGTTTGTGTTAAGCACAATTATCATTGCTCAAGATGATGATTTCACTGTACGATTCCCTAAATGTAGACTTTACTTTTTTCCAGAGTAACTTGAAAATAGTGGAATAGCATGTTCTGCACGTGCATGAGAAACTCAAGGCAATCAACTTAAAAAATCTGAAGCATTGAAAAAGGAAATTGGTTTATTTATTGTTGCAACTTTAAGTAGTTGGATTTAGAACATTAAACTGACTAGCGCATACATCTTAAAAGCAAGAAAAGACTTGTTGAATTGTTTAAGGAAAGGTAAAAAACTTAGGTCAGTGCATTGTGCACCTTCACACCTAATGTTATTTCTATGTACGGCTTTCAGTTTTTGACTCATGCTGTAATAAACGTATGGCAGCATTTTATCACAAACTACTTAAACTATTTTTTCTTAGAAGCGCTTGCAAGTTGTGCAGCGTCTATTCAAAATAATTTGAAATAAATCATCTTTGTTGTAATTTACACCTAAATGGGGAGAAGGATTCTGTGGAACAGGGATATTGGAGTATTAGTTTTGTTTGTCACTCTTTGTTGGAGTTTTTACAGGATGCCTCCTGTCACTTGCATCAGTATCTTTACGTTTTTTTTCCTGCCCTCAACTTGAATATGTCTGAACTTTTCAGAAGGTTACTCACACTATAAGTCATTTAAATGGAACCATGCAAGTGGATTGAGCATGTTTTTAGGGTAAAAGAATGTTTGTGTACCATTTCGATGTGGTAAAACGATGCTGTTTAGTTATGAGGGCTACTTATGATATTTCAGGGAATCAAACAAAAATCTATATGTACTGTTTTGTCCAACTATTTCCCTGAAATGTTCTGTACTACTAAAAAGGTGTCCAGTCATTACACAGATGAATTTACCTTAATCAAATTATTGGTGTTAGTTTGTCTTAAATGGAACTCTACTTCCTTTTTGCTTTTTATATCATTCTTCCATTGTCCTTAAAAACCCAGGATTTTTTTTAAACTCTTTTAGTGAGCATTCTGATTGAATGAACGTTTGTGGCAAATTGTAAATAAATATACCTTTCGGCAGGTGTAGACATGATTTTAGCTGCTATATCAAAATGTTTCCATTTTGGTATTCAGACTAGTCTTATTAAAAGATTGTCAGTGAGGAAGTCAGCACAAGTAACAGGAAACAAATCTAATCACGTTTCACAATAAGTAGCTTGTAAACTGTGGAATTGTAGCTCTTAATTTGTCAACAAAGAATAAAGATTATTAAAATAAAATTATGGCATTTAGAAGTAATAGAACTGAAGTGCAAAAATGCATTTAATACAAGTCAGGGCTAATTCTAAACAAAATATATTGTAGGATATTGTCTGTAGTTTTAAATTGGTATATTTGTAGTTTAAATTGGTATAGGCCAAAATACTTACATGTTGTACAATTCATTATCCACACATGGGTGAAGCTCACTTAATTCAAACATTTTACCATGGTATATAGTTTAGGGTTTTTTTTTCCCTGTATTAATTGAATGAAGTTGATTTCACTGTGTAATTGTAACATTATAAAACTTTTTCCATTTATAGGTCGAATACACACATTATACTGATGGTGTTTTTGTGTGATGCTTAGTAAACTCATTCTGAAGTGAAAAAAACATGTATTATCTGTGCCTATCACAAGTCACTTTAAGTAAAACATATTCCTTGATTTTTCTGTTTGTACAATATATGTTACAGTACAAACTGACCAATAAACTGCCATTTATGTCTGTTACTGTTACAATTTGATTCTGATTTTCAGTTACTTTGAAAAGTAAAGGTTGGTTTTTAAGTCTTTCATAATGCCAGTGTGCCTACACATTCCAGGAAGTAAAAGCGTTAAAGATCAACAAATTATATCAGACATACTTGATTGAAATCAAGACCTTGGCCCCTTACAAGGACCTGTGAGTGTGTCATAATGATTAAAATATCAGGAATAAAGGGGGACCTTACTATAATTGAATTTTATATGCACTTTCATGGTATATTTGCTTAAATATATCACTATAACAAATGTATTTGGCAGGTGGCTTTATATAATGAAATCTGAAACAATTTGGCCATTTCTTTTGTCAATGCATCTACTTATGAGAATCTTTTGCATTTCTTTTGTATCCTTCAAGCATGTTAATGATGTGTGGAAATTTGACAAAACTATATATAACCAGGTGATTTATTAGCAGTGTCATCCTAATACTTAATGAGGTGCTGCAAACATTCCTTAGAGATTCTGGCCATGTTGCCATTATCGAAACACTTAACTGCTGCACATTCATGCTGCAAATTTGCCCTTCTACCATATCCCAAAGGGGCTCTGTTGGGCTTCGATCTGGTGAACACTACCTGAAGCATGAACTCTTGGAAGAAGGTAGATTGGGTCTATGGGTGCACTCTGCCAGATTCCAAGCTTACCATATGCATGTTGCAGTGATCTTTCCAACTGCCCACTGCAGCCTTAACTTTCTGGTTTTGGCTGACAGGAGTGGAACCTGACATGGTCTTCTGCTGTTGCAGCCCATCTACCTCAAGGTTCGACGTGCTGTGCATTCTGAGATGTTTTTCTGCTCACCGCAGTTGTACAGAGTAGTTGTCTGAGTTACCACAGCCTTTCTGTCAGCTCGAACCACCCTGGCCATTGTCTGCAGACCTCTCTCAACAAGGTGGGTCCACCCACAGAACTGTCACCCACTAGACATTTTTCGTTTTTTTTTCACAACATTCTTTGTAAGCTCCAGAGACTGTTGTGTGTGAAAATTACATATCAGCTGTTTATGAAATACTAACCACACAATATGCTACCAAGACCCATGCCACTGTCAAAATCACCGAAATCACATTTTCCCCATTGTGATGTTTGAGTTAATCATTAATTAAAACGCTTCACCCTTATCTGCATGATTTCATGTATTGAGCTGCTGCCACATGATTGGCTGATTATACATTTGCATATATATGATGACGCCGCGGGGTTGGTCGGCAGGACCAATTGTGCACTTTACCGACATGCCTTGCACGGCCGCGCGACGTGTAAATATGTGCATTATATGTGGCAACCACGTGACAGGAAAAAATGCTAAACAAATTACTGTGCATCAATTAAGATTAAAAAGTCCAGTGATCAGTTACTGCGTTAAAGAGTCATTCACAAACATCAGAATAGATTTTTAAAGTATAGTACAATAAATAGCCAATTATGCGCATTACATAACTGAACCGTCAGTTTGACTACCACAACAGAAACGACGAAAATCTATCATATACCGTTAGTAAGAGCTGATTTAAGAGCAGTCCCGCCTACTTTCATGTCTGTGAGGGTTGGTGCCAGTTCTAAACTAAAGATACATGTGGGATCGGGAGCATGCAGTGATACATATTACGTTGGTAAGACACGTTCTTACAGTCGTTGTATTGTCTGAAGTCCGTTTGGGAATCGTGTCAGTTGTGTAAGATATGATTAATGTGTAGCACCGGTGAATTATATAATGCTCATTCAGATGCCTTGTGTGGCGGAGTAATGGCGGGCTTTGCTCAACGTGGGGGAATAGGTGTTGTCTGACTTTAGCCATGAAGGTGTCTTAATTCGATCATTCGGACGAAGCCGAAGGGGGGAGGATAATCTAAAACGTTTTACTAGTCATTAGTGAAAATGCATGTCATACATAAAGACTATGCATATGCACTGAACACACTGACTTAACCAAATTTAGAATGCGAATGTTTAATTATACTATCTAGAAATAGATTGCATTTTTATAGAGCTGTTCGCAGTCTAGTGCAATCATGTTTCATTAATGTAAGCGTAATTACAACAGTTGAAAACGATGTGTAGTACAGTATACCTTATTGTTGAGATCCATTAAGCTTTAAAGCGAAACGTATTTATTTAGTGAAATGTCCCTTTCTTGGGTATATACTGAAACTGTGTTCCGATTTAGAGAGTTTGTTGTTGCGTGACATACCAGTTTTTTTTAGTAAATCTAGTTAAATTTTTGTAGTGTAACTCAATGAGTATTGTCAAAGATTCTTTTAAGCATGACTCACGACCCGCGAAGCTGGGTGAGAATATTGAACAGGAACTGTGAGGAAATTACTAGATTAGTAATTTATTTTTAACAAAACTCTGTACCAAGTTTGTAATTTCTGAAGAACTTGTGTTGTTTAAAGCATTTTGTTGTATGCGTGTTTTACGTTTGATCCTCCTGTTAATGCAACATCTTTAGTAGTTTTATTAGGTACATAAAACTGATTGTTAACAATTACTGTTACAGGATAAAAACAGCAGTAGTTTGCTATGATTATAATTCAATTCATATAATTTGCGAGTTCGAAATAGTTTTAAAAAAAAAAAATGTCTCGGGACGTTAAGTTCCATTTTGATACTTTATATCACAATCAGACTCAAGTGGAAACAAACCTCTGGCACCAAACCAATTGGGGGTCTTTTCTCGGCGAGCTGGTCTTGGCGTTATCCGCGACGTGCCAGCTCCTCGAGCTTTCCGCCAGCCGCTCGGCGGACCAATCAGAGCGCAGGATTGTAAAAGCTGCCTATTTGCCGCAAAGCTGAAACTGCTGCAAAAGTGCTGCTTTAAAGGCGCAGCTCCAATTCAGTTTCATCTTTGCCAGAAGTATTGACAATTAATACCTTGTCGTCATTTTTGAAAAGGTATATATTTTGTCTTTCCAAGGTAATAAGTAAGTGTATCTTAATCTTGATTGGTGACATTAAAATTAAACATATCTAATGACAAATGCACTATTTTGAAAGGGCTAGATGTCTACCTCCGTGTTGCCAAATAACGTTTTCCTAGCTGTCGTGCTAACTAACGTTTACTTGTGGTTCTCCAAAACTGGCTTTTCACTTCGACTTAACACAAAGAAAATAGTGATGGTAAATCGTTAGAAGGGTGATGAATTGGTAATAATTCAGTTCCAAATTAACTGAGTTTAGTTTTGTGATTTACATATAGCTTATTACAAACCGACTTCTAGCTAGGGGCCTGTGCAAGGACTGGCATTTTCTATTAATTTGTCCCAGCAATTGCACAATAGTAACCGAATGCTAGAGGTTTTTTTCTTCCCCAAACATTTTATGTTTTTCGCCCCACGGTAATAGACGTAATGTTGGCTGTTTTGCTACATGGATTAGAAAGTATATTAAATTTGTATTTTATTCAGCATCTCATGTTTATGAATTCTTTTTTTAATTTAAACGTATAACTTTGCACCATTTTGAACCCTTATGAATGTTCAGGTGTTTTAGACAAATCTCAGTGAAACTTTGTGCCTGCGAACCAACCATGAATTGTCATGTTCCAGTTTAGTTAACGTGATGCACAGCAGCCACTCCAGAGATTCTTTTGCTGTCCCTGTCTGAGAGAAAGGGACGGGACAGGAATTTAAGTATATTGGTGGACCCAAGTTTACTGGAACTTTCTACAACCCAAGTGAAAGATTTCTACAGCAGAGTGATTCGTAAGCATTCCCTCAGGTTTCTTGGAATCGAATGTCAGCAAGCAAGAAAAAATGGATGGTTTGTCACTGAAGGCTAAGGACTCAGTGAGTGGAAGAATGGATAAATCAGAAGAGGTCAAGATAGGAATGGACACTGAGGAGATGCAACTTGGATCTACAGGGGGATTAGTGAAGCTTTCTGAATGTCAGTCAGATACGCCTTGGACTAGAGGAGAGGCTGAGAATGGGCCCAAGGTAACGAATGAGATTTCAGCTTTCAAAGGAGCCCCAAAAGATGCTGAATCCAATAAGCTGCTGGAACACAGGCAGGAGCAGCTCAGGAAAGATTCCTTACCACTGAGTGAGATTCAGACAACAGAGTCTAATGCCGAGGAACAGCAGATGAAGAAACAGTTTGGGGAGGTTACAGCAGAGGGCAGCATTGAGCCACAGCCAAGCAAAGTCAAGCCAGGAAGAGCGACTGAAGGTATGAAGATCCAAGCTGTTTATCTTAATTATATTTTGAAAAGGGGCTAAAAGTTTTTGGGTTGAGCACTTATTTTGTTATTTTTTTTTTAGCTAAGGATCTTCCTGTCACCTGTAGTCCAACTGAAAACGCAACCGCATCTGAAGAAGTACAGGAAAAGCTGGTAAGGGTTGTATTTTCTGTCTTTGATTTGTTAGTGAAGTGAATTATCTGCATTAGGGGTAACTGTTGTTTTGGTTAGGAGAGTCGGAGAGTTCAGCGTTTGAGGAGAATGGAGTTGAGAAGAGCGTCACAGAAATCTTCAGATGGTGGTAAATAACTGCCGAAAAAAGCACATCATTAAAATAACACTTTTGTGGTGATTGTGGAAAATCTGTTTTCGCTTATGATCACGGCTCTGTTATTATTCTGCAATTGCAGTTTATCGTGGGTCAGGTGTATCATCACTCAAAAACCTAACTGTTCTGCAGATCAGCTGTCTGACGATGACTCTGACACCATGGTGGACGATCCCAGTGATGTGGATTTTGTCCCACGTGCTACACGTCGCTCCACCCGAGCGCCATCACGGAGTCAGAGGACGTGCGAGGCTTTCCCAGTGGTCAGCCAGCCCAGCCTCGCTGCCCCTGCTGGCCACGTTGCCATTCCCAAAATCCAGCAGCTGTCCTCCCAGAAGTTGAAACCCTCTCCTTTCCTGCCACATTGCTCACCTCGCCAGTCTGTAAAGATGCACTGTGCTAACTGCCACAACGCCTTGCAGAAGGGCCAGACGGCCTACCAGCGCAAAGGCATGCCCCAGCTGTTCTGCTCTTCTGCCTGTCTTGCTGCCTTTACTGGGAGACCACCTAGGAAAAAGCCTTGTGTGTATTGTAAAAGGTAAACCGTGGTATTTTACACTGTATGAGAATGTTTTAACATCAGTTCATGTGTATTGTGCTTTTTCCTCATTTTTTTATGTAGACTTTCTGATTTTCTCCATGCAGGGATATCGGGACTGTAAAGGAGACCGTTTTTGCCCAGAATGGGCCATCGAATTCTTTCCAGGAGTTCTGTAACAATGTCTGCCTATCCCGTTATGAGGCTCAGAGCCAGAGGTGCTCTGCACTTGTAACTGAGCTGTCTGGTCTGCGATGCAGCATGTGCCACCTGGTGGGAGAGGTGAGGAAGTGCGGCCTTTTGCGCAGACTGTGCTCAGGATTTGCTGGTACACCCTGCGATCCTCAGTGTTCTTCTGGCTTCTTGCTTCCTTGTGTGCATCTCATTTGGTGTAAAGTGCTTGATTAAGGAATTTAAGTTCACTTTCTTGTTTTCATCCAAAACGCAGCATTTTAGTTTTGGGCCTGAGCCCGAAAGAAAGCTCCCCAGATGTGATTTTTTTTTTCTTTTCTTTCTCTTCCTATTGGATGGTTTGCTGCTATATTGACTCACCACTCTACCAAAACATTTCAGCGTGTGTGATGAAGCCATGTCGTATCTTGTCCTTTTCTCAGACGACACACACAGGGAGGTATTTGCACCTTCTCTGACGTATGACCAGGAGGCTTGCTGTGCATCTGATTCAAAGGCTTCAATTAGTTAATTGTCTACATCAAACATTCAGATTAAAATAATGTGTTTACTGGGAAAAACCTGGCACAAACTGGCCCTTTTCTTCTCCATGACCATCTGTTAGTCATTATGGCATCTGTACAATAAACCTTATTACAAATAAGTAAGCACTTTTAATGGCAAGCTCTGGAAAGTCACACAATGATAGAACTGAGGTATACGTTCTTTATAGGAAGCTTGTTGGTGTTGAGATTACAGTGTAGATTTCGCAACGTGCTGTATATGCCCCATGAAAGACTGCGTTTTTGTTTTTATTGTGTTCATTAGTTTTAATTTAGAAAATTCCTTGGATATCTGTGTTTGGTTGTCATCTGATTTTCATGCCGTGATGAAAATGAATTTGGATTTTTAGGGCTTGACAAGTTGGCTTCAGTGTCACTTAATTTTTGAGAATTGTAATTGTAACTGTAATTGCAATTAAATGCATAAATAATAACATTCAGTGTCGCTGCTCATTGTTCCCAGATCCTTCATGAGGTCAGTAGTGGGAACATGGTGCATCACCTCTGCAGCGATACCTGCTTCAGCCACTTCCGGGCGACCAAGGGCCTGAAGACCAGCTGCTGTGACAGCTGTGGCCTCTATATCTACGCCAAGACCTCCCGTGTTGAGTATCTCCTCCATGAGGGCCAGCAGAGGCGCTTTTGTGACGCCACATGCCTGGCTCAATTCAAAAAGGTCAGTTGTTTTTTTATTTTTTAATCATTGGCAATGTTGTAGTTGTAAATCTGAGTTCACATTGATTTGGAATTTTATTTCTAGGGGTTTACTTCCTGACATCTTGAATTTAACTTATAAAGTTACGCATTTAGAAATGTGCTGTAGTCTTAATGTTCTGAATAGATTTTGACTCATTTTAATAAATATGGATGGAATAGTGGATACTAATTGTTAAATGAGAACTAGGGAGTGGCTGTAGCGACCAAAAATCATATCTCTGTATATTTAGGCAGAGTAGTGATACATGTGATATCTCAGTATTTTCTATGAATTCGAATAAATGCTCATTTGTAAGTAAAAGCTACATGTGCGGTTGCAAACACATTATTATTATTGTTGTTGAGTAAAAAGCAAATACAGGGTTTCCTTCCCTGTTTGCAAATGTACGTCTATTCAGTATAGAGAGATATTTATTCCAAGCAGAAGGCCCCCAAAAAACTTTTTTTTTTCCCACCTCTCAATTTCTGACATTCCTCTCAAAATATTTCCTTGCTTTTCCCCTTCATCAGCTTCCCCGTGCGGTTCTGAATGGTTTGATTTTTAGCTGTGGATTCTGTGCAACGTCATGATTGAACCTCTCACAGTGTTTATAATCAGGAAGGAATACTAGAAGTTTCTAATAATACTCTTCCCTCATCGGAATATCAAAATTAACACATACAGCAAAGCAGTCAAAGGAATATTAGCATGGTATTATCTTGTCCCGTATCTCATTTGAAAACGTACTGATGTACAGTAAAAATTCGTTATACCACCCTGCCTCAAGTTTTACGCTCAATGATGAAAGTGCGGCGTCATTGAGGTCTTACTCTGCAGCTCAAAGGCATCCTTTCTGCTCTCTCATAATGGTTTCTTGCACTGCAGAAAAACACAAAAGTGCTCCCATGCCAGTGGTGCAAGACCTTAAGTAAAAATTTTGACATGCTGTGCCGTGGGGATGTCCGTGGAAAGGCGCTGCTCTTCTGCTCCTTGTGCTGCATCACATCTCATAAAGTGAAAACGTCTGGAGAGACAGGTACCTCCCGGCTTTCCCTATCTGGCTCGTCCCCGCGTTGCCATTGGTCACTCATGATGTCACTCTGTTCCCTCTTCCCCAGTCCCCATGCAGCCTTGCAGCTTCTGCCTGCGTGAGCTCGCTGAACCTGCCTATTACTACACAGCCAACAGAGTTATTTACCAGTTTTGCAGTCCCAACTGCTGGACTAAATTTCAGGTAGGAAAGTTATCTGCTATATGACCATAAGGAACAGCAAGGTTCATTGGCCCCAAGGCAAGTCTGTTTGATTACGATTATTGAGGGAACATTTCTATCACGATTATTTTGACAACTTTGAATTCAGGCCTTTTTCTTTAACTTTGCTTAAAAAAATTGTAAAACATCATGGGGACTTCATGAAATAGAGTAGAATTTGTTCTTTTTGTTGTTTTTTTTTATCGTTATTAATCAGTGAGCGTAAGCTGGTGTAAATTGTCAAAAGGCCTGCTACTGAACTATACAGAAAAATAAATAGTCTGGTGGTGAAGCTTGTCGCTCGCTGGCATGGATTAGCAAATTGACATTACATTGTTTTTTATTCTGTAGAAAACGAAAGATCGATCTCTGGGCCAGATATAATAATTCACTATAAACATGTTGCAGAAATGTACTTTGAAACCTCCTCTAAATGCAGTCATCTCCATTATTTGTTAACTAGTTAGCTATGTAAAAAGTATCTACCTCAGTGTTTTCAGCATTGCTGTTGTAGTTAGCAAAAAATAATAACTTTGCTGTGCTACAAAAGAGAGAGACATCTCCCAAAAGCACGATAGTGCGCAGAGCGTCAGGTAGTGCTTCCACCTTCCCCTGCCGTCCTGCGTTTCGGAAATTTGCATGCTGGTGCTGTTTATCTGCAGCACATGGTACATCTTTAGTTTGGCCCCAAGAATCGATGCTGATGTTACAGATCAATGCAGCTAAATTGCCGAATTGCTGAGTAGTTCATCCCATGATGCATATTTATACCCCTACATGAAAATTCTCGAGTTAACTGTGAGTTTTTTTGTTTTTCCTATGATTTGCCTAAAACACTCTGCATGTGACATGGATTCTCTCACATCCATGTTTACACACATTTCACAGTTTGTAAGGAGCTTTGCAGAGCTTATACATTTGTATATAAGTAAACGATTATGGCCCTGTTTACACTTGGTTTTATGTGTTTTGGGCAGTTGGATCACAACTGGACAACCAAGATGCATTGGCATTTACACCTTTATCAATCTATCCAATCTAATCCATCCAATCTAATCTATCCAATCTAATCTATCCCCAAGGTGCCCAGCTGACCACTTGTGTTCAGGTTTCGCTACTGCCTAAGTCACTTCTGCTAGATTGTCAGATGGCCCTGCACTCATTGTGACATCCTTCTTGGGGATGAATGCAGACATTCACAGTACAAAAGATGCTTGGTCAAGTCCTTATCCCAGACCACCTCGGCAAGTGGTTTGAGTGATCGGATCACAGCGTATCTTGGTGGTCGTTCACCTTTTCTATACAGCATTGTCCACTCGTGATCCCATCGCTCAAGATGTATTTCTGTAAACAGGGCCTGTCAATATCACGTCTGTAATGTGGGCCTGATGACCCTTAACTTGTCCAGAGCTGGCACAGAATTTCAAGGTGTCATTTAGCAAATTGTGTAACTACCAATATGTAAGTGAAAATTCACTCTGCCTTGGGAAATGATTTTTCTTGTTGTATATTCTCTATTTTGAAAGATCTACTGAAGAATATGACCACTGCAGGAGGTAAAGTTTTATAAGGAGTTTAAAAGTGATTAATAAAAAGAAAAAGAACAGTTAATGTAACGTATAATGTTGGCTGTTGACTGTAAAGCACAAGAATGCTTGTTAAAATGTACACCTTAAATGGTTGCAGTGCAGCCCATTAAGATGTATAATAAAGCATTTCTCTGTGTGTGTATTATAATGCTTTTTATGAGATGCCTTTGCTTGAAGAAATTCTGTTGATGGGTTTTTGTTTTTATTTGTAGAAAAACACCCCAGATGGCGACATTCATCTGAGCTGCCACTCTTGTCACAATATGTTTAATGGAAAACCAGAAATATTAGATTGGCAGGTAATGCTGTTTCTGTGTTGATTTGTGAATATGCTGTTTGAAACCACGGCGCACTACCTGCCACATGGTGGCCAGTAAGTCTGATTCAGCTACTTTGTCAGGTAGTAATCAAGTGGCTACAACAGTTGCTTTTTAAAGCAGACACAAATTGAAGATTGTAGTTCTTTTAAAACACTTCTAGAGTGCTATGTTTTGCAGATTTGCTTCTTCTGACTGGAAGTCTGGTTCAGGGATGATTTGAGTCTTTCTGAATGATAAGAGACTAAACACATGATGACAATCTGTTGATGTATATATTTTTTATTTAAAAAAAAGTCATGTAATTCCAGTTACATACTATTGTAATAATTATTTTTAACACAGACAGAATGCTAATTTTGCATTGTACGGTATCCCAAATGGCATCAGTGAGGTTATTACGCTTTCACAAAGTAACTAATGGCTTTTGAACATGTTGCCATGGCAACTAGGTAAATTTTGTCACTATCCAATTATAGTGTATTAATTAGCTGCTACTTTGGGTTGGACGGCAAATAAATGACAGATGAAATTTGCTTTACTGAAATGCAAATGTTTGTGCTTGTCCACTGCACTTCGTCAATATAATTGATTTTTTATATTATTATGTACTATTTTTTAAAAAACTTTCATTGTTTTCTGATTTTGTAACTTTTTTTGAGACACCGACGGCATTGTTTCAGAGGCAGGCTGTTTTGTATAATCGATTGACAGTGAACACATTTGCAAGTCCGAATCTGAAGTACAGATGTACCAAAAACATACTTCAAGTGTTTCGGTATTTTTAGAACTGGTACTGAACCAGAAGTCAATGGAAAAGGGAAAGTACTGATTTTTATTTTTTAAGTAACTAAAACATGGTACCTGGTGCAGAGGAGACATTTCTGTGATTTTAACACTTGTGGCGAGCACTTGTACAATAGACATGCGACCAAGTAATAGATCCACTTGGAAGGAGTGAAATATTTTTGAGTCTTAGGCTTGTCAACTTGTTAAATGATGTGTTGTGGCTTTATTTTGGTTGAAGGACTCAATCTTCCAGTTCTGCTGTAAGGAATGCTGCGAAGATTATAAGCGGCTGCATGGGGTGGTGTCTGTCTGTGAGCACTGCAAGCAGGAGAAGCTTCTCTATGAGAAGATCAAGTTCTCTGGTGTAGAGAAGAATTTCTGCAGTGAAGGTCTGTGTGTTTTACTGCATTAAGTACTCGATCATCAGTTCAGTTCTGTTAGGAAAATAAGGGGTTCTATTAAAAGCTACAATTAAAACCTTCATGCACTGCATGTTGGGTTGTTCATGTAATATTGGTATGTTTGTGTTCCCTAATCCATTGACCTTTTTCCATAAAGGATGTATCTTGCTGTACAAACAAGACTTCACCAAAAACTTGGGCCTGTGCTGCATTACCTGCACGTACTGCTCTCAGACCTGCACTAGAGCAGTTACTGAAGAGATGGACGGCAACACATGGGACTTCTGCAGTGAGGACTGCAAGAGCAAGTACCTGCTGTGGTACCTAAAGGTACGCAGGGTACGCAAGTACCTGCTGTGGTACCTAAAGGTATGCAGTGTACGCAATGTACCTGCTGTGGTACCTAAAGGGAACAGTGGTGTAGAGCTGTCCTGAATTCCTGAGAATAGTATAATTGTTTCTTAATTCCCGGCATCATGCTTCTTTACTCTTTTTGAAGTTAAATTAAGAATTTTTTTTTTCTGTAATTAGACATCGGTTTCTTGGATATCTGTCGCAATTTGACATTTTTAACTATATTCATTAGATGGAGAGAAATGTACTTGCTTTGAATGTGATGTATCAAAATAAGTAGAGCGTTTTGTTTCTGGTCTTGTATACAGGGCATGTTAATTCTCTGCTCTTACTTCCACCTCTGTACAGGTAGCAAGATGCCATGCCTGCAAGCGACAAGGGAAACTTCTAGAAACCATCCATTGGCGGGGGGAGATCAAGCACTATTGTGACCAGAAGTGTCTCCTGCGGTTCTACAGCCAGCAGAACCAACCCAACCTAGACACCCAGCAGGGCCCAGAGAGCCTGCTCAACAGTACGTTAGTCATTACACCCGTGTGATCCAGCTGTCACCCTTTTATTGCCTTATGAAATGTCCAACTACTCAACTCCTCACTGCAGACTGCGCACTTGGTGTGACCCCAATTCATGCAAAGTTTCGGATAAACTCTGCCATGGGCTTTGGTCACGTTCCAGCTTAGAAGATTAAAAGTTCTTGTTGAGCTTTTCGTCTTTGTTGAATTGTTAAAATGTATGCCTTGTACACATTTTTTTTCACTGCATATATAGATTGAGGAAAACCTCTGCAGTAAATTTCTCTGGAACAGCCTTCAGTGCTTTCTCAGTATCATGGAACATTTTAAAGTCCCTCCGGGTTTGTAAAGTGCTCACATGTGTTATCGTCCCTCTAATTGGCTGTTAATTCTGTTCATTTTCTGGTGTTTCAGGTCAGTCCCCAGAATCCAAGTCACCCCCTGCTGTGGTGAAGAAAAGTGAAGTGAGTTGTTTTAATTTTTTATTGAACTTTTGTCTTATAAACTCCCAAATTTGACTTTTGGTGATATGCTTACTCTGCAGATGAGACGTTTTAGACTTATTGTAAAGATCATATATATTAAATATTTGTATAACTTCTTTACTGACTCTAAAATGGTAATTTTGCATCAATACTGAACTCTGAGACCTAGTAAAATGAGCAAAATATCACTGTTTAACCATTTTCAACTACTGCATTTGTAAACACTGGTCTAAGAAACTTTTTACATGTGAATAGAACTTTCATGCATTGCAAAATTCTTACATAACTGCTGTTATATATTTTTGTGGGGGGAAAAAATCATTAAATGTTAAAACTGAATTTTAACAAGGATATTGAAATATTCTTTGAATTTTTTTTTTTATTCAAGCTTAATTAGCATTAATCAGATTTTACATTTCCTTACACAATTTATTGATGTTGGCAAACTTACACAACATAAAAACTGTCTGGCCCATGTTTAAAAAAAAAAAAAAAAAAAAAAAAAAAGAAGCCTTTAAGTTTTTAAACTGAAAGGCCTGTAAGTGTCACATGGCGGAGAGATGTGCAGGCTGTGGATGCGAGATGCTGAAAGGCCTGTAAGTGTCACATGACGGATAGGTGTGCAGGCTGTGGATGCGAGATGCTGAAAGGCCTGTAAGTGTTACATGATGGAGAGATGTGCAGGCTGTGGATGCGAGATGCTGAAAGGCCTGTAAGTGTCACATGATGGAGAGATGTGCAGGCTGTGGATGCGAGATGCTGAAAGGCCTGTAAGTGTCACATGACGGAGAGATGTGCAGGCTGTGGATGCGAGGTGCTGACGACGTTTGTAGCCCACAGGGAGACGGCACATAGCCCAGCCCCCTCCTCCGCCTTCCTCACCCCCTCCTGCTGGAACTCTGCTTAACAAAAACAAGGCTTCCTTATGCCGGCCCATGATGGAGGACCGAGCCACGACCTGCAGTCCGGAAGTAAAGTCACAGGGCTGCCAGACGGGTAACTTCCCAGTGCTATAATTAAATCAGCTTCTCTATCATTTTATGTTACCAAACTCCAATAGCTTCTGTGAACTTTTCCCGCTGTTTATTTCAGGTGGAAGTGCCGTAGCTCTTCTTGCCTGTAACTTTTGTCCCTTGCTCTGTTTCAGATGACATACCAATGGCTCCACCTTTTGTGCTGCCGATTCCCATGCCGGTCTACGTCCCGCTTCCACTGCACATGTACTGTCGCTATGCTCCAGTGCCCCTCACACTGCCTCTACCGGTAAGGCCCTGCACAGGCGCACACACGCACACGCGCACACGCACACGCACACACACACGCGCACACACACACACACACACATATATATACATATACATATATGTATATGATATGCCTACTCTGCAGATAAGACGTTACCAGCCTGATTGAGTCGGATGTCTTCCTACGCTAATGTCTGTCTCCCAGTTCATTGTTTGCAGTGTAACCTTTATAATATGGGACAAGTTTTATTTGTAAGCTTTAACCCCTCAAATCTGTTCAGATGTGTGGCTCAGCAGATTCGGAGCCCTGGAATGTTGGCAGTTCCAATCCCAGGGCCTGCAGAGTGTTTACTGATGGGCCCTTGAGCAAGGCCCCTAACCCCAGATCTGTCCAGGGACAGTCTGACCCTGCTTTTTCAAAAATGTACATCGCTTTGGACAAAAGCATCTCTGAATAAAACCTTAATGTAAATGTTGCATCAGATTAACGGTCTCAGAAATGGATTTTGTCTTGTTTTTCTTAGAAAAATATTTTCTCTTGCTGTGGAAGTAAAAAAAATTGTAATATTGTGCCTTGATTGTTTGAAAACCAGTAACAGAACATTTATCTGAAACATTTTATCTCTTTATATTTAAGGATATTTCTACTGAAGCAATTCTAATTTTAAGTGATATTTAAGTTCAGTCCTCCAGATTCTATATATTTACTAGCTTCCATATATCTTTCCTTAGAACATCGTTCTTGATACAAAGAGCCTGCAAAATTAGCATGGAAATGCAATGAATTAGTGTTTCACTTCTGACTTCTCTTGTTGATTGCGTGCAAATTATTCTCGTTACAATTATAAAACAGGCATTGTTATACAAGAGTATAATCAGCATTTTTGAAAACGGGTCTTTTTAACGTAAAATTAGATCTTTTCTAAATGAATCAAAAGCTTTGTGATATGATGTATTTTTCCCCCAGTTTCCTTGTTGTAGGGGATAGTAGTGGTATTCTCTGGTATTCTCTGGTATTCTCTGGTATTGTCTGATGTCATACAGTGATAATTTCGTCTCTCGTCTCTGCTGCCTCAGGTTCCTGTGCCCATGTTTTTCCCCACTACACTTGAAAATGCAGATAAGATAGTGGAGGCCATTGAGGAGATCAAAGTGAAGATCCCATCTAACCCACTGGAGGCTGACATCCTGGCCATGGCTGAGATGATCGCTGAGGCCTCAGAAATGGGCAAAGACTCCTCAGATCTCTGTGGTAATGGTTCAGTCTCAACCACAGTCAATTAAATTTAGGAAGTATTTTAAGTGCTTAATGCTTGTATTTATTTGTTTATGTGCTGATTTATATTTAGATTTGGTCAGTAACCCGAGTGCAGAGAGCTTGCTGGAGGACTGCGACCTGTTTGGCCCAACCAGAGATGATGTGTTATCCATGGCTGTTAAGATGGCCAATGTTTTAGATGAACCAGGTCCAGACTTGAGAGAAGATCTTCCTAAAGGTTAGATTCAAAATAAAAAGATGATATCATAGCAAGACATATTTTTGACTGGAAAAATGCTCTGCGAATGAGATCTCACCTGCTTTTCCTTTACAGTAGTTAATGATTGGTAGATGTGTAGCCTAATTGTTTCCCCAGCAAAGGATATGATGTTTGACATGTTTTTATGGCTTTGAATACCTTAAAAGAAAATGGTCCCTGAATAATACTGGGAAAATTTTATTTTAATTATGACTTAAAATTAACATTAATGTGACTTAAATGTTAAAATGTCCTGCTATGCTAAAATAGTTAATACACCACTGATTGTCAGAGTTCCATTTTGTGTTTTTGGTCTTGAATGGATTAGTATTGTTTTTAATTATATTAAGGTCTTTAAATCTTAAAGGTAACTAAAACTATAGCTGTAACTGCAGAAACCAGTAACCATGACGGTAAGAGAGACACTCGGGGACCACATTATGGGGTGTCCCTGCATAGTATCAGCCAGGATGCCCTTGTATCTCCAGATTCGCTTGAAGCGTTGGTGGAGTGTGTTCGGAGATGTTTGTCTGCCCATCACTGTTGTATGGATGGATCTGTGATTTTTTTCACTTGTGCCCTTCCTGTTAGCTTTAATGAGTCTGGCCATTCTTTCTTCTAGCGAATAAGGTAGAGAAGTCTCGTTGACTGGATAGTTTTTGTTCATCACTGGAAACATAATATAGACACTAGTGTGCGAAAATCCCAGCAGGGCAGCTGTGTGTGAGATGATGGAACCTCCACACCTGGCACCAACAATCACACCACATTTAAAATCAAGCTCTTACTTGTTATGCTTCGCCGCAGTGTAACTGAACGACTGGCCCTGTCTGCATGCTATATATATTCAGTCAGCATTTGGAGGAGCTTGGCTGTTTTGCTTTAAGGAACAGGTGGACCTAATTAAAAGGCTACTGAGTATGTTGTAAGGACCTATCTGATTTAAAAAAGAAATCCATAAAATTCAAGTACTAATTGTATCTGGATAATGATCTATATCTGTTTTATAAACATTAAATAATATTAATGGAATACAGTTGTTTACTTGTGCTGACAACTGCATGTACTGTCCGACCAGGTAGTTGTCATGTGGTGTATAGCACAAAGAAAGTTACGCAATTAATCATCATTAAGTGACCAATGTAAACGTTTCCTTGACTTTTGTGTTCTCCTCTAGATCTAAACCCCAGTGTTGAGTTTCTTATTGACTGTGGAATTGTCAGCCCAGACAGCGTTTGTGCAAAAAACGAGCTTCCGGTGGCTGTGAAAAAGGTATTCGCTTCCTAGCAGAGCTTCTTACAAATAAAATGTAGCATTAAAAGTTATGGTACTAATAAGAAATGTGCTGCTGGATGATTCCTGTGTGTGTTACAGGGCTCAAAGCAGCTCGGCTTGTCTGAGAGCTGTTCCAAGGACGCCCCAGGCGCTCGAGCCACCAGGACACGGTTAAATCACACATATGGTGTCAACGCCTGGAAGGTTTGGGCTCAAAGTAAGAACCATGCGACAGAGGAGAGAAAAAGTGAGCAACTCTGGCTGTGAAGAATCTGCCTAAGTGGTACGACCTGAGCACAGTGTAATAATGAAGTGGTTGCTCTCTTCATTCTAGAGAAGCGTTCTAAAGTAAAAGAGGACATTCTGTCTTGCACGGCTGCTGAGCTGAATTATGGATTGGCACAGTTTGTCAAAGAAATCGCCAGTCCTGGTGGAGAATACTACGAGCCAGACAGTGTCTACTACCTGTGTCTTGGAATTCAGCAGGTTCGTGTCAATGACGTGTGGATTTCACTTGATCTCAGTTATCATTTGTGTGTCGATGTGACATTAAAATCACATTCATTTAATGGTTAACAGGTTATTGGACGTGTATAACAATGCTGATACTTTTTATTTTTCCGTGTGTTGCAGTATCTTCTAGAAAATCACAGAATGGTGAACATCTTCACAGACCAGTACTATGCGAACTTTGTTCAAGAACTGAATAAGATACTGAGCAAGTGGAAGCCGGAAATATCTCCAGAGGGTATGAAAAATGCCAGCTCACCTTTAGAGCGAGGGCAGAACGCAAATATACGCTGTATTATTGTATTATATATATTAGCTGCTGCTTGTGCTGAAATAGCTCCTAATCTTAATTATTCTGAATCAGCTTTGTGCTGGTTCTGGTTCAGAAATGGTGTGATGAAGCTGTGCTGTTTGTTCAGCCCATGTCTGAATGTTAGTGTCTTCTGTAGGTCTGGCCCGCTCGGACGTGGAGGAGGAGCACTTGTGGGACTGTAAGCAGCTGGGCGTGTACTCGCCCTCCGTTTTACTGAACACCTTAATGTACTTCAACACCAAATACTTCGGCCTGAGGACTGTGGAGCAGCACATGGAGCTGTCCTTCGCAAACGTGGCTCGACAGTCCCGCACGGCCTCTGTGTCGCAAGGCGCCATCAAGGTGCACAGCGTCTGCTATTACCCCAGCTGGCGGCACCGAAAGACCAAAGGTGAGATATCGGCTCTTTCTCAATGTGTGTACTTGACCGTACTCGTGTTCTTGTGTAACCCGTTTTATGTCGTCTTCCATTGCTGAAGACCAGTTCCAATACACAAGAACAAAAGTACAGAGGATGGTAAAAAAAATCCCCTGATCCTCGCCCCACATATCAAGGATTCATTAGTTGCATCCTCACCAAATGAGACCAATCCCGTATTTCATTGCGGCCCAAGTGCGTTCTTTGGAGGCAAGTTGGATCAGTCTTGCCAAGACCACAATATGATCTTCGTGTTCTTGGTATCAAGAGTCACCCATGAAGTTCGAAAGAGTGCTATGCTGGCATTAACTGTGAAATTGTATAGTGCGATATACAGGATGTACATGTGTGTATGTAAGCATATACAGTGGATATAAAAAGTCCCCCACAATAAATAATTTCAAAACGTTTCCTGCCTTTAATGTGATCTATAACCTGTACAATTCAATAGAAAAAGAGAAATCTGTTGGGGGGGGAAATGTAAAAAACAAAGTACAATGAGATGGTTGCATAAGTGTGCACCCCCTTAAAGTGATACTTTGTTGAAGCACCATTTGATTTTAATTACAGCATTCAGACTTTCTGGCTAGGAGTCTATCAGCCTGCCATATTTTGACTTGGCAGTATTTGCCCACTCTCTTCCTTGCAAACGCGCTCCAAATCTGTCCGATTGCCAGGGCGTCTCCTGTGTATGGCCCTCTTCAGGCCACCCTGCAGGTTTTCAGTTGGATGTAGGTCTGGGTTCTGACTGGGCCGTTCCTAAGCTTTCATTTTCTTCTGGTGATGCCATTATTTTGTTGATTTGGATACATGCTTGGGGTCATTTTCCTTTTGAAAGGTGAAATTCCTCTTCATCTTCAGCTTTCTTGCAGACACCTGAATGTTTTGGTATAAAATTGATTGGCATTTGTAACTCTTCATAATTCACTTCACCTTGACTAAAGCCCCAGTTCAAGCTGAAGGAAAAACAAGCCCAAAGCCTGCTGGTGCCCCCCCCATGCCTCGCCGTGGGTATCCTGTACTCTTAGTGATGTACAGTGTACCAGGAATTCCTGCAGCTCTTTCAGTGTTGCTATAGGCCTCTTGGCAGCCTCTCTGACCAGTTTTCATCTTGTCCTTTCATCAATTTTGGAGGGACGTCCAGTTCTTGGTAACGTCACATATTTTCTCCACACCGTGATGACTGTCTTCACTGTGTTCCATATATCAAATGCCATGGATTTTTTTATTTTTTTTTTGCACCCTTCTCCTGACTGATGATACCTTTTAAGCAATGAGATCCCTTTGATGCTTTGTAAGCTCTCAAACCATGGCTTTTGCTGTAGGATGCAACAAAGTAAATGTCAGAAAAATCCTACTAGGACAACTGAGCACCTTAAGTGATGGCAGGTTTGTACCCAAAACAACTAAATGCTGTAATTAAATGAAAAGGTACTTTGACAAAGTATTAGTTTACAGGTGTGCTGATTTGTTTCTTTTTCAACTGAATTGTGCATGTTATAGGTCGCATTAAATGTGGGAAAAGTTTTGAAATGATTCATCTTGGTCTAATTTTTTTTAATATCACAAAAATCTGGCATTTTAACAGGGGTGTTTAAAAAATACTTTTTATATCCACTGTATCCATAAAATATCTTTTTAAAAATATCTCCTACGTACATCTGCAATAGGAACAAGGTATAAATTCTGACAAAAATAAGTTTGCATATTGTAAGAGTGCTTCACTCATACATTCTTAGTTTGACCTTTAACACCACAGAGTTTGGAATTGCAGATTTTTTTTTCTAATTATTATGCAAATTCAGTGTCATTTTAAAATCAAAAATAAGCCTGAAACTTTGTTAAATTGCATTATAGTATGGCATTTATACATTCTTTATGTATGTATACTTTATTTTTGATTTGGAATCAACATTTTTAAGTCTTGGTGGCAAGTAGTACTGACTGTCAGGGCAACTCAGTCACACTGTCATGATAAATAATGAACTGTGCATAGAAGTTCTGGTCTTATAATTGTTGGTGAGCTGGGAGAGAGCTGAACGTTATGAAGAACGAAACTATATGGCTTTATACTTTTCCGGGAACATGGTTGTCACCCATTGTTACAGAATGGGGGTGTATTGCAAAATCCAGACACATCCAGGATCAGGTGGTAACAGCCTGGGAAGTGGGTGTCTCTGCCTGTCGAAACGCTCTGCCTGTGAATGGAAATTCATTGGTTCAAATCCCAAGGCTACCAGACTGAAGCCACCAGAGGAAGCTTCAGCGAGGCCCATCCATCCATCCAGTAACGTAACCGCTTAAGCCCTTAGCCCCTAACTGCTCAGATGTGCTGCATGCCGGCTGACCCTGTGCTGTGACCCCCAAGCTCGGTCGTCTCATGGAGGGCAAGTTGGAGTAGGCAAAATGAGAACTTCCTCACGGAGACTGATAAAATATCAGTGTTCTGTTCCAAACTGAGCAACCAAATGAGAATGAGAAATTGTCTGAAGTTGCCAGCTACAGTGCTGATGAAGTTTACCATGAAGGTGGTGATGGACTATGGTAACTGAAGGCAAAAGTTGGAAGACCCATTCTGTGTAGGTGGGGCCGGCTTTTTAAGCAAGATAGAACTGCTTAACCTCAAGGCGAAATGTGTTCTGGTGAAAATCTGAAGAAGGTAACCCAAAGCAGCAAGAATACAGCAGTGCCTAAGAAGAATGTTTCAGCACTAAATGAGTGTCGACCAATAGCTTTGCCTTCAACCATAATGAAGTGTTTTGAATGGCTGGTCATGGGACACATTAAAGAAAACCGGGTCCACAGAAGATGCTATAAGCATAAGCTTGGCATTAAACACCACCCTGACACACCTGGATGATAAAGACTCATGTAAGATTGCTCTTCATCAATTTTAGCTTGGCATTCAACACAAATATGTCAACAACTGATCTAAAAGCTGTGCTGGCTTGGTCTGAAGTCCAGGGTCCTGTTGCAGAGACCACAGTCCGTCAGGTAGGGGTCATCACCCTGGCTAAAATCAGACTGAGCACAGGAACTCCCAAGGCTGCTGCCTCAGTCCCCCACCAGTCACACTCTGGACATGCGACTGCTCCCCCTGGGAACCCCGCCCATCACATCATGAAATATGCAGACGACAGCGGAGGAATCGAGCAAGCGGAGGAAGTCGTGCACTTTTGCCTGCTATTCTAAGCGTGACAGAATTCACCCAAAATGATTACAAAAACACGCTGGTGCCGATGCAGGCTGTAAATTAAGTTAATAGATTATGTGTTACATAATGCATCGTAGTACATCGTGTAATAAAACTGCATTATGTGATAAAATTTTACATTTTGTTAAATTATTACATAATGTATTATACACCTTAGACTGCTAGTCCTTCCAGCAGATCAGTAAATCAGAAGAGAGAATTTTCTGGACCACTCTGCCGTCTCTGCTGGACACATGGCAGCCCCCCCCACACCAACTCCCGTCTCAAATGCCACCTGCTAGGGGGTTCTGCAGCTTCCAACCCAGAACAATGAGGCTCAAAAGCCATTTTTCCCTCAGACTGTTTGGCTGCTGAAAGGCAGATCCCTCCCAGTCTGGCTCTGCTAATAGGCCTTACAGCTCTGATCAGACCCCTCCCAGTCTGGCTCTGCTAATA
>JAOYFF010000039.1:4485516-4497486 GCA_025773925.1 Cryptomyrus ogoouensis | reverse complement strand
CCGCCCGAAACATGTGACAAGAGGGGGGGGGATAAAAATGAAGGGGGGGGCTATAGCCCGTTTGCACCCCCCCCCCCCCCCCCCCCCCCCCCCCGTCCAAGTTTCTTTGTAATGACTGTTCAACCGTCTCTGCTGGGAGTAAAGCAGTCTCCTCGCGCCCCTCCCCCATTCGCACATGATGCTATTCTGAGTGTGACTTAATGCTATTTATACCCCCAGCATGGAGATGCTTTGAAGTGTGTCTCTCACAGCGTGAGGACAGTGAGCTGGTGTAGGTCTGCCGCAGACTACAACAAACGGCTCGTCTGACCGCTGTGGGTATCGATGAGACCAGACACATGCATGCTGGACTGCAATCGATACCTAAAAAGTTACATATATTTCACTTTTATAAATGGTATGGTGTCTTTAACTCTTCTTACTGAAATACAAAAATAATTACAGTAAACACTGATTAATCAATATGCCTTTTGCTCTCATTTATTATAAATCTGTTTTTCTGAGAAAGCTGCTATCAAGCTCATTGTAAATAAGTCATGGATACGCAAGAATTATTGAAACCTCTTTTAAACCAAATACAAAACTAGTGTTTCACTGTCCTGTGATTTGATATGGAATCAAGCGTTTTGTTTTTTTTTTTTTACCTTGAATAGTCTAAGTATCTCGCAGTGAATTTGCAATATATTACCCATTTTCTCTGAGGATGTTACAATTGTTATATGTTGGGCTGCCACTAACAGCTGCTTTTCTGTCTATTAATCTGTCCACTGTTTTTCCAATTTGCCGATTCAAATGATTAATTTTCCACCATTTAAGTTAATTTTATATGTATGTTATTGCAGGGCTTTTGATAATGGGACTATATGGACATTAGGCCTACAGTTCGAGAAGCAGGGAAGTAGTACATTTAAAATATTAATGAGAGGCTCATTGTGATATGTAATGATTTTGGTTGACGGAGCAGGCCACATGCAACTGTTTTGTTATACCATGGAAGCAATAGGCACTGGAGTTGCGGTGAAGAAATGAACTTTCGACAGCGGCAACATATTTTAAAAGAGGAGATATTGTCATTAAACGAGAAACATTTGTGGTGTAGCAATACTTTTTACAGTTTAAACTCCGACTTGTTTTTTGGTAAATAGTTTTTTCATTTATATTTGAGTTCACAAATTATTGTTTTATTTAGTTTTCGTTACCGTTTTAGTTTACAATAACACTGGTCCCAACACACATGAACACAGATACTGACAGTGTAGAATAAGCCCATATTTTAGCCTAAACATATTCTCAAATACTTATTCAATGAAAATTCTAAGCAGGCAGACAAGTTTTTGGCTTTAGTGATGAGTGTATTTAGCAGCTACAAGAACAAAAGAAATTAAAAAGATCTCCAATCTGATGGTAATTTAATAAATGTGAATAGACAGCACTTACAGTGGTTTTGCCTATTGTAGCGGTCCATAATAGTGCCTGTGTGTGTTCTCGTCAGGCACTCACACAAACCACCTTTTCTTTTGTGATACTTTGACCTACTCCCATTATTACATCGTGATATTGAAGGAAAATGTTTATGATGAATTAGAAATCGAAAAATGTAATTTAATTAAAATAATTTTAAAGACGATGGTTCAATTTTAAAATTTCAAATTTTGCATTTTCAGCACCAACATTATCGACTAATGGTGGCTGCCCTAGTTATGTATCAGATTAATAATAAGCCATCCCAGGTTGCCCCAGAATGCGTTCTCTTTTTTAGGACCCACTGTCAGAATGCCACAGGTTCTAACGGCTCTAGGTCTTCCTCAGTGTGCTTGCGACTTTCCTACGTGACACGCTGAAGTTCCAGGAGCCGTTCAAACTGCTCACTTTGTATTCACTCAGAGGCTGCTTTGGGAAAGAGGAAGCGGGATGATGACATTCCAGCCAAGGAGCAGCAGGAAAACAGGATGAACCCTCTCCGATGCCCTGTCAAGTTCTTTGAGTTCTACCTGTCCAAGTGGTAAGTGTGGGTCAAGCAGAAGATGGCATAGTAAGTATGGTGCTGATGTGTAAACACCCCTGAGGAAGGTGTGTGCGTGTATATGTAAATTATTTTGATACAAAAAAAACATGGTTATCTTTAATGGTTTTTGGGAATCTGCTGTTGGGGTAACCACACCCCATGTGTGGACCTCGGATGCATTTCCATGGTGGGTTACACCTCAGATCTTTGAAAACCCTTATTTTTCAAGCTTTGTTTTGCTATCCAGTGTATTATTGTGTTTTTTCTAGGCGTTTATAAGAAAATTAAGGTCGAACGGATTTAGATTTTTAATTTTTTTTTCTCGTTAAGTTTATATATGTATGGGAAGCTAACAAAGTGGTATGGGTTGACAGAGTAAGAAAACGACACTGGAAACGACACTGGAAGCGACACCGGTAGGGGTCTGGGGGCTGTTAGGTGGCGGTATTGTTGTGGCAATAAAACTTTCTTGCTCGCTAATTTTATCGTCATTGAGTAGCGTAACGACAAATTACCGGGACACTGTGCATCATTTGCGGGTGTCAGAGAGCTGCTGCCAATTGGCACGAAACTTCAGGGAGCGATGGGATGTCTGCATTGCCTCTCTGTCTCACATGCGGACTGAGGGAAAGAACTACTAACGCAACCTCTAATGAAGTTAGCTAGTGACCCTACAATGCTGAGTGAAGCAGGCTAATTGGTGCATTTGCATGAAGCTGAATGTCACGATCACCCAGGAATGTCTGAAAGACTGATCTGTCAGTCACGATTGAATGGTTTCTGATCACCGATTTAAACGGAAAGGGTGTTCATTCTCAGGCTTGTTACCATCATAGATTAAACTCTTCCGTGTTTTAGTGGCAGCGTGTTGTATTGAAACAACTGAAACGTTCTCCGGCAGTTCTGGAACTGTGAGGAATCGCAGCGACCTGTTCTACCTGCAGCCTGAGAGATCCTGCGTGGCAGAGAGCCCACTATGGTACTCCGCCGTCCCCATGGACCGCACCACTCTGGAGACCATGCTGCACCGGATCCTGGCCATCAGGGAGGTCTACAGAGACTACACAAGCAAGGAGCATGCGATCTGAGCCTTGAAAGATGCTGGACCTCATTGCTGACTGCATCACAACAAACTGTGCTGTTCGTAGTTAGTGAAATTGCGGGAAGGTCTTAATCCTGAAATATTTCTTGCA
This sequence comes from Cryptomyrus ogoouensis, assembly GCA_025773925.1. NCBI lineage: Eukaryota > Metazoa > Chordata > Actinopteri > Osteoglossiformes > Mormyridae > Cryptomyrus > Cryptomyrus ogoouensis. The sequence continues at coordinate 4,494,288 of JAOYFF010000039.1, read as the reverse complement.
CGTGAAACTTCTGAAAGGTCCGTAGGTCAGCACCTTTCTGCTACACATTTCACTCTGTGCGACTTGTGGATTGTACCAAAATACAGAGAAAGCATTTATTTTAGCGCTTCTCAAAATAGTTTTATGTAGGAGTATAAATGATGCCACTGTGGCATTTAGGCTTCAAGTGCTTCTGTGTTGACAGTCTCTTTGTTATAGAAGTTTGAAAGGTCTGAATCTTAGTTTTTGAATAACTTGAAAGCATTGTCTGCCAGTTGTAGTTACAATTACTACATCTGTTCATTTTTCTTTCTACTTTATTACATGCTCTGCAGTACTTTTGGATAAAGGCTAAATTTACCATTAAATCTTCAATACTGTATACATGTACCTATTAATAAAGTTACATTTAAAAAAACCTGTGACTGAGAGATCCTTTTTTTTTTTTTTTTTTTTTTTTTATAGAATGTTTTTGCATGTTGCCTATTAAGGTTTAATGACTAATCCATGAAGGTGGTGTTTGTGCTATGGTTTTATGTTTTAGTCTTGGAAGAAATAAAGGGAGAATATATTGGCATATTTAATTTTATATTCAACAGAAACAAGCGTGATATGAAGTTTGTTTTGCAATGAAAAGTAGGGCAGTGCATTTGTGTTTTGCACTAACCATGTTTCCACTTTTGTTTAATCCGCTGGGTACAGTCCGGTCACTGGCATGTGTTGTCAGCAGTGAAATGCCAGTGCATTGGCCAGCCTTCTTTTATGGATGTGGTGCAATTGTGTGCAGTTGCCTCATTTTCCCATGTGATCAATACTGTGTTGTACTGAAACTAACCCAAAGTGTACCATTTTTTTTCCACAACTGCATTTGTACTATAAAATATAGATGAATATATGCACTATATTAGCAATTGGAAGAACAACTATATTTTCTGCTGAAGAGAAAAGATTAAAAATGAAAACTGATATTGATGCAATGTTAATGTGATGATTTATTGTATGAAAGTGGGAATGCAGTGTGTTCTAATTGGGACAAATGGCTGCTACTGGACAGCATGGAAAGAATGAAGCATATTCTGCTTCCGTGACCCACTGCAGAGCCCCTGTTTGGTTTGGCTATGGTGTCCTTTTACCTCGTGCTTGTCCTGTTGTGTTAACTGTGTCAGAATAGTTAAAGTATGTATATGAATTTGACTAAAGTGCAGCAATAACCAGGAATCCAGCTATGTCACTGAAACTGGGTGTTGTAGATTCACAGAATTTTATATATATATATATATATATATAAAATATATTTGTGTGTGTGTGTAAAACTCATTTTAAGCATTGGTTCAAATGTTATACGGGGTTAGGTTGTTTATAAGCTTTGTTTATGGAAGCAAATTTTCAGTAGCTTTTATCTATGAATTATAAATCAGTATGCCAAATTCTAATTATTCTGACATCAGCAACAACTGTGCTTGCTCTTTAACAAGATCTATAAAATAAGACTTAAATGCAACCTGACAAAACCAGTATTAAAAAGCCTAGTTTGATATGTGAGATTTCAGATTCATGGCTTGTTGCAGATTCTTAACGATGGTCACACAACTCGGGGTAAAAGCATTATGTAGGAGGCTTCGCATGCAGCTGACCAGTTTCAAAGATTTTTAATATACTTAATGATGTGAACAAGGTTAATCAGGTTAAATGTATTCCTAGTCCCGAGAACCATTTACTCATTTAAGATTGGAGAAAGTTCAGAATTTTCTTTGGATGAGGAGTAATGGACTTGAGAGATGTTTAATTTCCCTCTGATGTGTATTTGGCCATGTGCAATAGCAGCAGGCGTGCAATATATATATATTTAAATTTATTTTACTGTTTATGGTCTTTGTTTAGCTTTCTGAAATATATTTTCCCCTCTTCCTTTCCTTTTTTGTGTGGGGGGGTAGTTTTGCTTCATCATTGTTCATAAACTCTGGCTCGCATCCCTCCTGCTTTCTGCTCTGAGGGGTGACTGAGAGAGGCGGGCTGAGAGAGGCGGGCTGAGACAGGCTGACTGAGAGAGGCGGGCTGAGAGAGGCGGGCCGACATCAGTCAATCGCCACTCAGTCATTCACTGGCACCTCTTTCCCTAGGGAGCAGAAATCTCCTACCAAACAAATGATCACTTTTATTTTTAATAATCATACACCAGTACACATTCCTTTGCCAATATCTCAGGGTATATACATATTTATGTCCACGTGCAATGTGCTGAGAGAAAGGTATTTGTACTAAAGAAAAGTTTTTTTTTTTTGTTTTTTTTTTTTTTCTTTTCATGAAATCCCCATAGATTTGTTCCACTATGAGTGTGAAAATCAAGTGTAAAATGTGAATATCTGAGGGTGTATTTCTGTTTTGGCAAATGTTCCTGAAGTTGTAGTATGATCTTGGTAAAGGTAACTCATATAAAATCTGTCTGTATGTGTATACCCAAGTAACACATGGATTCACACTGACAGTGGGGGACGTTTAGTGAGTTTTCCAAGTTTTCATTAAATTCCCTGGGAACTGCACCGAATTACCACCAAATTAATGTTTGTATGTCTGTATTTTTAGTTTTGTGTTTTCCTCCTTTTTTCATGCTCTGGAAATGATGTCTTCGCTTTTTCACATATAATGAATAAAAACGATTAGTATTAGTATTCTAATCAGTCCAGACATGGGGGGGGAGGGCTTTAGTTTTTTGTTGACGTCACTGGAGATTGTTATTCTCAACTAAAACTAAAAGCTTTCGTATGTTCCAAAATAAATACCCGCACAACCAAGCTGGCCCACACATTTAGACAGCATCAGATGGAACCAGCCATTACCGAAACCACTTGGGTACAGATTAAATGATAGACCACATGGCTCTTTGACCACCACGCTATTCCACCCACGCTGTTAGAAATGGAGGACACGTGTTGTAGCACTACTAATCCAATGGTAGGCCATGTTCAGTCTGAAGACTAGACCACAAATTCTCTGCAGACAGCAAATAATCAAACATCTGCAGCACTCAAAGCTCTACACCAAATGCAGACCATCAGATCTTCAGATCGTCTTGCCGGGTCTTGATGCTATGTTTACTGGTGCGACTAGGCTGACGCTGGTTCTGGGCTGGCGAGTCAGGGGCAGAGCTTAAGGGCTTCTTCGCTTTCAGGTCACTCTCCTCTGGTTTACTGTTCCTCTCCATGACCAGATTATCTCTGTTCTGTTTGTAAGCCACCTTGCTGTTGTATGGGTGGTAAGCCGAGTCTGGCTCGGTGAGGGGATTGAGGCTGTACCTTGAGCCAGATTGATAAGGTCCGGGAGCAGGATGATGATTAGGGAAGTAATTGTAGCTTGGCCCGTAAGGTATGACAGCTTCACTTGGTGTCTTTGAGTCTGTTTCAGAAGCCAGCACGGCTCGCTGATAACTTAGACCCTGGCGGCATTTGGTGAAGCCCAAATGGTACATCTCCACCAGATTGAGGAGCAAGGAAATGCACGCCACTGCTAGCATGAAAAGGATGAAGATGGTCTTCTCTGTGGGCCGTGAAATATAGCAGTTCACCACATTGGGGCAAGGCAGACGGTTGCAAGTATAGAGGGGCTTCAGCTCAAATCCATACAGGAAGTATTGAGCTACAATAAAGCCCACCTCAAAGAGGGTCTTGAAGATGATGTTGAAGATGTAAGTGCGGAGTAGGACACCCTGCAAGCGGATACGGCCCTTGTCGTCTCGGATAGGTGGCTTCTTGGCCTTCCCATCCTCTATCAAGGGCTGCTTGTCGCCTTGTGGTGCTAGCTGAGTGAGGTCTTTATCGCGTTGCTTTTGCTTCTCCTCCATGCGCACCAGGTGCAGGATGTGACCCAGGTAAATGAGTGTGGGCGTGGAGACGAAGATGATCTGCAGCACCCAGAAGCGGATGTGTGAGATGGGGAAGGTCTTGTCATAGCACACATTCTGGCAACCAGGTTGTTTGGTGTCACAGGTGAAGCCTGACTGCTCGTCACCCCACACCTTCTCAGCTGCGGTGCCCAGCACCAGGATGCGGAAGATGAACAGCACAGTCAGCCAGACCTTGCCCACCACAGTGGAGTGCTCCTGTGCACTTTCCAGCAACTTCCCAAGTAGACTCCAGTCTCCCATTTTGGCTGTTGTGCAATCTTAGTCCTACACAGAGAAACACAACCCAGCAACCTGTATTTAAGGCCAATAGGATCTGTAGCTGTAGCAGTGCTCACACTGCATAGCAACACCAAAGAAATCTGTCTTCAGGCATAATAAGTGACACTGTCCACACCTCCATGATATGCTGATTCTGTCTGTCTCTGTCTGTCTGTCCGCCCGCCATCTTGTCCTGTCCTGTCTCTATCATCTTTGGTCTAATTATTTTTTAAGGTTTTGTATTTAACTGTACATTGGTGGGTCATACCACATAGACACCATTTTGCCTCCAGATTCACTTCAAAGCTTGATGAGTTCAGAGTGTGTTAAGAAGTACCTTTCTGTACACCAGTGTTATGCAGAACCTGTTGGTTTTGCACTTGTGGCCGTGCTGTTGGCTTTAATGAGTCTGGCTAATCTACTCTGACATCTGTCTTGGACAAGGTGCTTTCAGCCACAGAAATTCCATTGACTGGACATTTCTGGTTAATTACGCCATTCTCTGTAAACTCTAGAGACTGCAGTTTGTGAAAACACGTTTCTTAATATGTTTAGAAAAAAAATTGAATAATAATCAAATGAGCAGCTTTGTTAGCTTGTTATTGTTCAACTTGTATTTACGGCAAAGTGTCTTTCCAGTAGGGTTAGGGTTTAGGTTACCTACTGACCATGCAAATGGCTCCATCTAACAGATATCCATTATACAAACAGCCACTGGAAATTGCACATTTGGAATATAAAAAACATTTAAGGTACATAAAAATATATAAAAATCTTTTTTATTTAAATATGAAAAAATCAACTTGGAAATAAAAAAGCTTATTGGAAGAATTTTTGTGGCAGCATATGACCAGAAAGACCCAAAGAGACATATCTAAGGTTCTTAAATGTGATTTTAATGCTATGGTTTGTCAGTCTAAAATGATGAAAGCCATTTGTCTGCCAGTCTTAGTTATTTGTTTATCAAAATATTTTTGAAATATATATTTTTATAACTGCATCTTATGTAAAGCCTTATGTGTTATATTCTCATATCTTGTTCCCAAGGAAGTCACGCCCCTAACAGTATCCAGATGGAATCCTTGTGCTTGGAAACATCTGAGTCACATGGAGATGTGACAGTCTGTGCACGTATTAGCAAAAAAGCCCTAATGAGTGGAAGAACTAATACATTTCTACAGTTTATCAATTTTTTTTCCATCAAATAATTTTTGAAAATAAACCTAGCTAAACTGTAACATGTAACGTACAAGTCTTCCTCACATTTTAGATTTTTTCCATTTAGAAAATATTCAGATATTTATTGTAGATTTTGGATTTTGATTTAGTCAATGATTAAGTGGCATGGTTTAGGGTTAGGCTTGAGTGCCATCTTCTGAGGGGGCGCTGAGTTAGCAAACACCAGGGCCTAACCCTAAGCCTAACCACCAGGGCCTGACCCTAAGCCTAACCACCAGGGCCTGACCCTAAGCCTAACCACCGGCACCTAACCCTAACCCCAACCCCCCTGGCTACGACTGCACATGGGCTCCCACTGCCAGCAGTTAGTTATAGTTATAATGTAAATCAGTGAAAACTGATTAAATATAAGATGTTTCTGTATGCTTGGCTGAATGCTACAACGCTGATATGTCTCTAACAGCTGGTCATGAACAGTATTAAAGAATTTATATTATATGCCTCTATCTTGCTGGCCGCCCGTACATTCCAGGCAGCCATGGACTGCTTGTCACTACTCACACTTCCAAAAATGTACGCTGCATTTTAGGAGGCTGAGTGTCCCTAAGCTTGATGTCCGTGACCTGGAGCAGGTGACATCTGCCTCCAATGGTGGTAGAAAGAAACCTGAGAATGAGGCTCATGGTCTAACTGGGTACAGCCCTCCACTGAGCTTGTGTACTGGTGCATTCATAAGGTGTTCATACACTAAGCCATAAACAGTCCTATTCTGGGCATGTCTAGATTTCCTCAGGAAGCCCAGACTGGACACTTTACAAGGCTGATGAGGACATGGCATTTATGTTTTGATGTTTGTATCTTCTGACTTTCAGAAATTTATTACCCACTAACAAAGATTCCTAAGGAAGGACAACGTGGGGCATCACAGAAAGTGATTCAGTTTTTGATATAACACTATTTTAAAATGTGCCGTAATGCAGTAGTTGTCTCACTATACATTGTTTTGAACAAAAGCACCTGTGAAATAACATAAATGTAAATAAAGTAAATATAATTTTAGTATTTCTTATATAATTGTCAACTGTAGTAAAAGATTCCATTTTGTGTAAGTAATTTAGAATTGGGGACTCTTGCATGAATTGACTTGATAATGGTAAGCTGTTGTCTCCTGGGATGTTTTGTCTGACCATTGCTTTGCTCTCTTGTCTTACACTTGTAGCCAATATATTTTAAGCTTTGAGTCTTATTCGGCCATTAAACATATTTGCAAGTACATATACTGATGTCTATATAACTTAGGTTTATAAATTAAAAACTGCCACAGTCTTTTCCGTTTTATCGAATTCATTTTCACTGAATAAAATTTGTCAGCCTTAATTTCTGAGTTTTAAGATTTATCCGCAGTATTTTCTAATAAATTTAATTAGCATTAATGAGTACTAGTCACAGCAATTACAAAGAGGTGGCCTGTTCAGGCCAAAATCAACTGATTCTTTGATTACAATAACATTGAAATATTATCTTTATTGTACTTCCATTTTTTTCCAATTGTCAGTTCATTTACTCATATAGGCATTTATATGGTAAAATACACTTAATTCCTGATGTTTCTTTTTAACATCTTAGCAGTTCTTTTTGGATTTACATTTAGTTTCATTTCACCTGTAATTTTAAAACAACTCATTAAAGTGCATCATGGCCACTGGAGAAAGTAACATTCTGAAGCTGTTAAGATTATCATGTACAAAAAGAAGACTTAAAGACCCACCTGATCAGTGCATACATCTCCAGCAGAAACACTGTCCCAGGCTGCAGTCTTCCCACATAGGTCACTGATACATGCGACACAGTAGCTGTGCTTCACAAGCTGAGGCCCAGTCCTGGAATGGGAATGACGCCTCCCCGCCAGCACTTCAGGAATTTCACTTTTTACTTGTGCTATTCTGACTTTGTAAAACTCTTCCCATATAGATGTGTCCAACCTGAGGATCAAATACTACCAGCAAGACTATTTAATTTTGCTTCATTCTCCTCCTGGGTTAAATATGGCTAGAGAGGCTCTCAAAGAGAAGCAGCTCATCTACCACTGGCTTCTTATTTCTCCACACATTGTGAATGGCAGCCAGTTCATCCAATGGGGTGGTTCCAGTCAGGCACCAGTTCTAAATATAATTCACTTTAAGGAGGGGGGCATTTTGCTATCACAAAGGGGATAACTTGGAATTTGGCTGACTGGGAGTTGTAATGCTATTGAAAGGTTTATTTATTTGTTTGTTTGTTTTCTGAAGAGATTCAGGTCAAGGCTGCATCTATCACAAGACACAGCTGAGAATCGCTGACCTCGTCACACCACAGAACATACTCCACAGCAACCTGACTCTGTTTAGATTGTAAATATAGCACATTGTTCCAGCAATGGAAAAGTTTTTTAAAACTATAGAATGTGTAGTTTAGTATGCTAAATATATATTTTTTTTACGTGTTACATATATGAGGAATTACATCATATGGAATTTCAAAGGTATTATGCATTAATAAAAAAATATACTTGTGACAAACATTTCTAGAAAATACTTTTTAACATATGACAAATCAGTTCAATTTTTTGCATGCTTATTTTTGATCTTTCCCATCAACTATATTTTTATATGTCAGGAACACAGAGGTTAGTAAGTAAAGAAACGATCATTACAATACGGGCTCCAAACAACATACAGAAAAATTTAATATCTTAAATTGTCCACAACTGCCTTTAGGGGGAAATACTTTGCTTGGACACCTTCTAACAGTGTGGTTACTGTTTATACATACTTTCAACAAATGTACACATTCTGGTTTCAGAATATTTTATTTGATATCAGGCCAGTTTAGTCATTCAGCCCATCCACGGTCCCTCTCTGTATAGTCTCTATAAATGGTCACGGCAGGGCTATGTGTCTTTCCGCCCTAAAAAGCTTGCAGGCCCTGATGCCCCAGCCTGAGCCCCAGCGCACAGCAGCTGTCGTGTGCTCCTGTATTTTGGGGATGCAGCCCTTGACACCTTTCAGGACCCTGTCACTGGTGACCTGGCAGCACTGAGGTATTTCTGTAATGACTTTCAGAATGCATCTGGCTTTGGTGTTGGAGACTATGTCATGTATTATACGTATCATGATAAGCTGACTTCCTGTATGTATATCTGTATGTGTAGTACTCTGTTCCTTTTAACATACAGCTCTGGTTATAAGACATGTCCATATATTTGTTTTAGATTTTATTTATGCTGCATTTTGACAGTTCCACTCTCTCAAAAACATTCTTAATGCAAACAAAAAAGTTACATGACATTTTTCTTATATAAAATAAATCTATTAATGATGATGGAAAATTCACCTTGAGTTGGAGTACCTTGAGTATTCAGATGACTGGAATGGATAATTGATTGTTAGTTTTATTACTTTATCAAATTAATATTT
>JAOYFF010000039.1:4473016-4485416 GCA_025773925.1 Cryptomyrus ogoouensis | reverse complement strand
TATGGCATTTAAAATTCATTACTATTACTTACTTAGATAAATCCTTTATTAATGTGATTTTCCCCTTAATTGCATACAGAATTCAAAACAATTTTCTGATATTGTACAACAACACATACTGTATAGATCTGTTATGGTAATATACATGTGTTCCAAATGCGGAACTCTTGGCTGTAATATCCGGTAATGGGGCCACTCTGCCCTGATGACATGGCCATTCATGTGGGTTAGGGGTCTGTACCAGTGTCTGCAAGGTCATGGGTTTAATTTCATTAGCAGCCTACTAATTATATCACTGTTGGGCCCTTGAGCGAAGACCCCTAACCCCCACCTACTCCCGGGATGCTGGTTGGCCCCTCACCCTAACCCTAAAGCAGCCCTCACCTCTGTATACACGAGTCGGCCTCATATGGACATTATGGTATACGGGGACCAGGCCATTTACCCATGCGGATGAATCAGGTATGATAATTCTATTCTGTATGAACAATGTGAGATATGTTTTCTGTTCTTAATATTAATGTTATTAAAATCATTTTCAAACTTGTGACACTAACATGTTTTATAAAAGTGAGTTTAAACCGCCATCTTGTGGCTGTTGAGAGTATCAAGAAATAATGAAATCATGTGGCCCGTGCGGGGCAGTGGCTCTGTACAGCGATCACCAACCCTGTCCGTACACACATGAACGTGTCCATGGCGAGACTCGTCTATGTCCGTGACAAAATGTTTTGATTGTGAAAAAAAAACATGGGCTACATTTAGAATACCATGTCCTTTGCATTTCGATTAAAATAATTATCAGAATTCATCTTGCTGTTAGCCCTGTTAAAGGGTTATGCAATTTGTGGGGGGGGGATCCAACCCCCACTGTGTAATGTGGAGTTTGTATGTTCTATCTGGGTAAAGTGGAGTTTGCATGATATATCTGTGTAATGTGGCGTTTGCATGATATATCTATGTAATGTGGCGTTTGCATGATATATCTGTGTAATGTGGCGTTTGCATGATATATCCATGTAATCTGGAGTTTGCATGATGTATCTGTGTAATGTGGAGTTTGCATGATATATCTATGTAATGTGGAGTTTGCATGTTTTACCCGTGTAATGTGGAGTTTGCATGTTCTCCCTGTATATTGTGGATTTCCCCCCGATCCAAACTTCTTCCATGCTAACTAGCATCTCGAAATCTGCGTATGGGCCGTGCAATTTTGTGGCCTCCCTGTCAGGGTGTACCCCTGTCATGGAAAAACAGAACATTTTAACAGCAGTGGAAGAGTTGTTTTTTTTCATAGCAAGCAATACACGTCTGTTGTTGTTATTGATGAGCAAGCAACAACTAAATAAAATATTTGGTTCAATTATCTGGTTCAGTATCATAAAAAAACATAATTGAATTGAATTGAATTGAATTTAAAAATGACATGGCATATGTGAAAGTATGTTCTGACAGTGTATTTGTTCCTGACCATACCAGTACAGTTCACAAAGATTTTTTGGTAAACCACACTTTAGCCATTGGAAAGGTAACTTATACCCGAAAATCCAGAGTAACTTATATAAACCCCTTCAAATGTTATCACTATAATATAATATTGCTTGTCAATTGGTCATCTGACTGCAGTCAAAATATATAAAACATACGTTTGTTGATTTTTGGTCAAAAATGCTTTAAATATATAATATTTAATTCAATATAGAACTCTGAAGTGACACAAACATAATAATAATAATAATAGTCCTGAAATCTGTTGAATAAAAGGTATGATTTTTCTGTCAGCTATTTTCCTGCGATATTGGGGTATATGAGCTATAGATTACATGGTGAAGACAAACGTATAATAGATATCTTTACGTTTCTGTGCCATAATATGTATTTCTCCAAACGTTCTGCACTGTGGCAAGTTATATATTACTGAAAATATAGTTCATATGGTAATGCAGTTTACTCTCCCCTCCCCTTTCATATAAATATTTCATCCTAAACATTGCAAAGACATTATTTGAAATATATTTGAGATCAAAGTCACAGACATAATTGGTAAGCTCAACTATCAAGACCATCAGTGTAAAAGAATCAGTACATATTGCAGTTGCACCATTTCATATTTTAAAATACACACAAACCATTATTTTTAGCTGCATGTTAGAAACTGACAAATGAACATTATAATAGATATTAACCTCTGAAGCACATTCTACTTTGTATTTGGAATTTTCCACTATTAGGATAAAAGTGTGTGTGTGTGTGTGTGTGTGTGTGTATATATATATATATATAAATATATGTTAAAGCTTGAGATGATGTATTCAAGCAATGAATTAGCTAACGATGGGAATCAGATGAAAGCGTGAAATGTTTAATGTGGGAGAGAAGATGCCTGATAAGTGTGTACAATATTTTGCGTTCAAAACTTGGTTAACTGTCCAAAACTTTTACAAAGTCTGGCATTAATGCCACTGACTCCACCACTTTTGCTGTTAGTCACCATTGTGTTTGTTTGTTTGTCCTCTAACTAACAGATTTAATATCCAGTCATGCCACACAAACTATTACAGTGAATGAGTTGTTCATTTTGTTCACCATTTACATACTTCTGTAGCTTCTTCCAAAATTATTATCAAGTGCCATTTAATTCAATATTCCCCACGATGTCCAGGGGAAAATGTCCTTAGCACTGCTGCCTGTTTCCTTTGAAGGAAATGGCTATTGTAAGTCTTAAAATACTTGTGCATCTATTAATGCTCTACTACATAAATTATCATCCACAGTTTGTTGTAAAAAATCCATGGTAATGCAAATTTTCACCATGCTCCAGTGAGGAAAAAATAATGAATAAGACTGATATTATCTATATTTTCAGTTTTGACTAATGAAAAATGGAAGTTAAACTTGGTTAGTCAGATGGACTAATTGTCTAATATGAGAAAAGCTTTTGCATGAACAAAGCTCCAATGGGTGAATCCTGAGCATCGCGAAAATGCCGACTGCAGGCTCTCCCTACCAAGAATATTCCCTCTGCGATGTTGAGCAGGATGCACACCCCTGACACGGCAAGCATGAAGACTGTGAAGATAGTCTTCTCTGTAGGTCGGGACACGAAGCAGTCCACCGTGTTAGGACAGGGGTAGGAGTCGCACTTGACCAGTCGGAACATCTTATAGCCTGGGTAGATCATGTAGAATATGTACATGAAAGCAGCTTCGAAGAACACACGAAAGAACAAGCTGATCATGTATGTCCACCAGAGGGCCCCAGTGATCTTGAACTTCTGGTTCTTGATCTGTTCCAGATCTTTGGGACTTCCCCGTCCAGAGATCTTAAGCATCTTCTTGTCGATGTGACGGCGGTGGGCCACATGCATGGCCACCAGAAGGGCAGGGGTCGACACCAGGATGAGCTGCAGGGCCCACAGCCGGATGTGGGAGATGGGGAAGAAGTGGTCATAGCAGACGCTGTTGCAGCCCGGCTGCTCGGTGTTGCAGGTGAAGCCGGACTTCTCATCTCCCCAGGCGCTCTCTGCCGCCACGACCAGCACCAAGAGGCGGAAGAGGAAGAGGACGGAGAGCCAAATGCGGCCGATACCTGTGGAGTGCCTATTTACACCGCTTATAACGGCATAAAAGGACGCCCAATTCATTTTCGGTTCCAGGTCTGGAGAAAAAACATTTTGAACAAAACAACGTTTTAGTGACTAAGCGTAAAACGTGAAACATGAACATCACTTCAAAGCAAGACTGTATTAAACCAACACAGTTAACGCTAAAGAATGTTAAATATTCCGCTACTCAGTCAAAGATATCACAGCCCGATTAGCCATTCTGCTGCTATCACTGCCGTTCCGAGGTGAGGTGAGCTGAGCTGAAGGTGGGTACCAGGCTCTGCTGGAGGTGTGAGAGGCATAGGCGGCACCAGGCTGAAGAACCACGTTGACCCACCAGTGTTGCATGGACATTAAGCTCGATCCAACAGAGAATGCAAGCCTTCTGACACATGGCCGAGAGGCTACTTAAAAAGGCGAGGCGCTGGCGCAGCGAAACAGGGAGGATAACGTGACCTGCTTTGGCATAGCCAATGACAGGAGTGTACCCAAACAACGTGGCCAGGACGCGGGGGTGGGGGATTGGGAGTAGATGGCCAAAATCCCCAAGCTTCCTGCAGTGCATCTGAAATTATCCTATTGGCCTAGCTCTAGCTGCAACCCAGTTATTGCTCAACATCAACATCCTACAGAAATCCTTCACAGAATTAATTAAGGAACAATATGGATCCATATTCCATGCATACTTATATTTTTACTGAGATATGCAGACCTATGATTAGACAATTGCAATTTTTTTGTAGTTTTTACAGAAGATATTTTTCTTCCAAGACTGATATGATACTATGATGGTTACCAAGTGATTGAAATAAATGTCAGCTCAGCATCATTTTTTAAATCAATTACTGTTTTTCACCAGAATTTTACTGCAAACTCCAATTATTGTGTTAAAACAGGGCAGGAGAAATGTAAATAAATGTAACTGATTGCTTCTTAAATAAACGTAACTGATTGCTTTGCAAATGAGTCATTGTTTGCAACACTGTTGTGGCAAGTCCTAACAAGATTATTGAAGAAAATTACAAAACAAAAAGTATAAATCATTGATTTCAGATATCGGATAAGTCAGGAGGAACCCAAGTGTTCAGTAAAAAAAAAAGTAATTTACCTTCTGCTGAAGTGGTGCCCCAACACGTCGAGAAAAGGGTGGATTACAATCAGTATAGTAAGCTTTTTTACTCAATGGCTTGGTTTACTAGAACACCATGCCTTTGAAAATTGCAAATGAATTCCCTGACACTAGCCACTGCCCTGCACTGTAGCAGTCATATGCTCTTATATAACTATTTACATACAATGACAGCCTTCTCTTGGCCTAACAAGACTCTTTAGAATTCAAATCAAACGCTACAATTTCCGCCTACCCTCTGCCAAAGAAAGAATCTGTGTGGACACATAAAAGCCGTCCTCTATTATGCATTGTGCTGGACATGACAGGAGAAGTAAATGTTGCTTTTGACGTAAGCTGGAGCAGAAAAACAGAAAAGGTCCAAGTGTTCTCAACTTTGTAATGAAATGTAATCAAAGTAATATCACCACTTATCAGAAATTCTTTTCCTAACCACTAGATAATATGCTCTTTTGACAATTAAATGGAATGTTTGAAAGATAAAAAAGAAAGCTTAAACAAAAAATTATTCAGTCTAGTAATTTTCTCAGACATCTTCAAAGTCATTCTAAAAGGCAACTTCAATATCTTTTGGTAACATAATTATGAAGATCATAGGCAGCACTTTGTACAGTATTTAGTATATTTTGCATTATATATTAGCTCTTATGTATTAGTTATGCTCTAAAACATTCCATCCAACCATCTTCTAAGCATTTATCTTGGTCATGGTCATGGGATTCTAAGATATTATTCATAATTTATTACATTTCTATTTATGTTCAAATTAACAAATTTATCATATTGTCATTACTTATTTTACAATAATGATTATACAAGATACACACACAAGGAGTGCAACTAGTGTACAGAATTAATTAACATTTCACCTGTAAACTAGACCAGCAAGATCAACAGTTTACCAGTTACACAGTCAACTCTGTATTGTACAGAACTGTACAGGGCATAATATTTAAGGTATATTGTGGAATTGGGAAGCTAATATATGTGAGTGTTTTAAAACTTGAATGCAACAGATATGCAGCACAGTGGCGTGTGTGTCCAGAATCTGCTGTTTCTGTCTTACAGGGGCAGATGACTGATCTGAGTTAGGCTACATAGTTTGTAAGGCATCTTTCGCCAAGCTGTCTCCTTTCTGAATACATAACTGTGTTCACTGTGGGGCTGCGTGATGCATGTGGCAGTTTTCTGAATGTATCACACACAATCTCAGCCAACTATTCCAGTCGTCACTTTGGTGCAGCCCCCAGTGACCTCAAACTCTTGTCTGCAGTCCATGTACTGCCCATAGCTGGCGTGCCTCATTTGCAAGCATTTAGCATAAAATTATGCAAATTAAAGTGTGTTGCTGAATTTTCATAAATATGACCTCTATTTTAGAACCAAACCAGGGTTTTATGACTGAAATTATTTACAGTGAAAACATGTATGACTTCATGTTCATGTCAAAAATGAAATGTTGCCCTTCCATTGCCCAGAGGAAGTGCATCTATGAAAGGCAAAATGATATTGTTTCTGTGAGTGAAGACAAAAAAGAAAATTCTCAAATTTGGTAAGTTTTGATTGGAATACAGCAGGCACACATGTCTCAGGGTGCGGTGGACAGTGATGCTGAATAATGCCTTGACCTGGGGGGTGTAGAGGTTTCCTCCTGCAGTCCAAACATATAAACTTAGGAGAATCCATATCTCTAACATATGTAAATATCTTGATTCCTTTTAATTGCATAATGACTGATCTCCATTTTCCTTCAGAATTCCTATATTAGACACATCCAATAGAGCTGACTTTCAGATTGTTGTATGTTCATGTACAAAAGGAAGGCTGGAAAAAGAAATCATTCTGAGGTTTAAATGACATTCTTTAATGACATAATGAAGAGGGATCATAGACTTTGAAAATGACCTTCAGTATTTGGGTACTTACTGTACTTAAAAACTATTTAGGCAACTTTGTAGTTCCCTGAGTATTTTCAATATTAACAAGTTTCACCTTCAAAACTGAATAATAAAAACTGAGAGATCAAAACTGAAGCAGTGCTGCATAGTGATAGCAAAAAGAAAAGTATCTGCAGACTCTGTCTCTTAGGTGCAATATTTCCAAAAATTATATTTTGTATCTTTTTCAATCTTCACAATTAATTTGTATAAGACAAAGTCTGAAACTGATTTAATTTTGAGTCAAATTGCTCCAAAACTGAAGTAACGCTGCTTTGTGGGGCGAGTGTGTAGGGGCTACAAACTAAAGAGGGAAGAGTAAAGATTAGTCAGGGGAGAGATGACTGGGCTGTATGAGGAATATATTGCTGTCGTTCCAGCAGCATCTAGTTTTTCTTCTGACACTGAAGGTTATTTACCTAACTGCCACCTCCGAGCTAAACCAGAACGCGGAATCCTGCCATCTGCAGACGTTCTCAGATGGTTGTATGAAGGATGGAGACATGATGGAGTACAATATCTGAGTGCCCACCTAGATGGTAAGCTGGACTGGTCTAAGACCTGCACTGCCCCCTACAGGAAGGACCAGAGCAGGCTAGACTTCCAGGGGAGGCTTAGCTTTTCCTGAGTCGGCAGAACTGTGTTGTGGATGTTCTACGAGTCTGCGGCAGCCAGGGCCCCTTTCTGCGCAGTCGTGTGCTGGGTGGCAGTGTTAGGGAGGCGGATGCTCTACAAGTCTGCGGCAGCCAGGGCCCCTTTCTGCGCAGTCGTGTGCTGGGCGGCAGTGTTGGGGAGGCGGATGGTCTATGAGTTTGTGGCAGCCTGGGCCCCTTTCTGCGCAGTCGTGTGCTGGGCGGCAGTGTTGGGGAGGCGGATGTTCTATGAGTCTGCGGCAGCCAGGGGCCCTTTCTGCGCAGTCGTGTGCTGGGCGGCAGTGTTGGGGAGGCGGATGGTCTATGAGTTTGTGGCAGCCAGGGCCCCTTTCTGCACAATTCGCAGTGTGGGCATGTCGAAAGGTCAGCGTATTGAAAGTCCAAGTTCAGTCCAAATCTTTCCATCAGTTTTGCCGAGTCGAGTCACAAGTCATCAAATTTGTAACTTGAGTCGCTGACTCGTGACTCGAGTTTCCACCTCTGCCACAATCCATTCATAATGCTGTGAATGCATAGTTTCACAGATATATTGTTGCATTTTTTTCTGGTTTATGTGAAATAATTACCGTAAGAATAATATTAAGCTAGTCTGCACACCTCCATGGTGAATTGGTGTAGTTTTGACTCTTGGTTGGGGGATGAGTGATGTATTCATGCTTGAGTGCCAAATTAACATAAATGGATAAAGAAAAGTCTAAGCCATAAGGTGTCCAGTTTATAAAAAGTGAAAAGAAAAAGATAAACGTGAAAAAGATAAAGCTAACAATAGTGTAATAATCAGATTATCATAATGAGTGTGTATTTGTGTGATATCAGATTTGTGCACTTTAGTTTCATTTGTGTTTTTTTGTTAGCAAATGGGTAATAGTTTTCTTTTATATTTATATACTAAAATTTCATTCTATTTGTCTTTACTTCTTTATAACACATGAATTTGATTTTGTATATATGTTTATATTTATAGTATAGTTTTAACTTTTATTAATATTTATATCCATCTAATAAAAATCACAGTGCCGAATGGTGCCTGTTTTGTTGCCATGGGTTTGGGGATGAAGGCGCTGGTTCGCCCCAGGAGCCATACAAGCTGGACAACTCACAGCAAATAATAATTAAGCACTACTTAGCTATTGTTACAGAACCTTAGATTATAACTGAATGCAATTTGACGCCATCCAGTGGCAGTTGACTACAGCTCAGGAAAGACATTAGGGACCACAGCAAAAATTTTTGTTTCAATCATTTCTCATTTTATGTGTTTGCACCTGGGCAAAATGTACATTTTTTTCAAACTCCAGCCTGGCTCTTCTCTGCTGCTCGTTGATTTATGATTGATTTCTTCCTTGCTTTATGGATCTTCAGTCCTGCTTCTAGGAGCTTGATACAAACTGTCCTAGCAGTGCACTTCACACCACTTAATGTCTCCCATACTTTATGAAGGTCACTTGAGGTCATCCTCCGATTTATGAGGCACTGTTGGATAAGTTGACAATCATCTCTGGCATTAGAAAGTGCCTTCTGCCCTCTACCTGGATGGTTTCTAGTTGTTCCCAGTGTCATTTAACATTGTTCTTGTGTACTGCTTTCTTAGAAATTTTGAGTCTGGAAACAACCTGCCATTCAGTGTACCTTTCTTCCAGCAGAACCAGGATTAAACCAGGATTTGACAATGCAGATTCTTAAAAAAATATGGACCAGTCTCTTAATCTTAATCTTTTTTTCCAGAGCTGTATGTATGAGTGTAAGTTTTTATATGATATTGATGGAAATGTATTAACTTCTTGTTATGATTCTAGAGTCCAAACTGAGGAAACCAGAATGTAAAGTTCAGACTGCACGTCTAGGGAGGTAGTCCATCATTATGCGCATGTAGATGCTGCACATCATTTATAACTTAATACTTTATTATTTTTACTACTACAACTGAGCACGTGCTCCTTTGTCTAAACTGAAAATAAATTTACAGTGCAATCAAACATTCTGTTTATTGATTGCCATTTTCAAAGTTAAACTCCTTGTAGACAGATGGGCTTGCAGTAGCAGGCGGTGCGGACTGCAGTCTGTTCCAGGCTTTAATCTGCAAAACTCTTTGGCGTAAATAACTGAATGCTTGATTTTAAAATACGCACGTATCTAACCATTCCATTCACAAACAATGCGTTTTTCAGTTCTGTTACTATAAAACCATCCCCTGATTCTGAATACGTGGCAGCAGATCACACACTCAATATAAAATGACGTTTTCCGATTCCAAGGCCAGTCCGAAAATTTTATCGGTATACTAGATACCAGAAGTTTCTGTGCAGAACCTCGGCCGGACTTTGAGGCAGAATACAACCAACACAAAAAGACACGGCTGCCATACAACAAAAGGTAAATGAATGTGCATCTTTTTCATTTTCATCTGTTGCTGCTTCATCAAACATTTGCAGCGATGCCACGTTTTATCGAGAAGCTTTTACGCAGGTATTTAGCTTCCCATGTAACTTTCGCCTTAGAAATGCCTCTACAAAATTAACGGCTAAACGCTGTAATATATTACTGTACTCTTTAATCACACACACGCATATTTCTATTTGCATTGTTTTGCAAACATTGCCTAGGTGCAGCGCATATGCCTGGAATGCGAGTGACGTGTAACTCAACAAAGATAGAAACAGCAGAACGTTGAGTATGTTTCACAAAATTAACAGTCTTCATTAGAGCACGACGAGTATACTTGTATTTCGGAATGGATGCATCAAATTTATTCTAATTTATTATAAATGTGGAAAGTGGTTTAAATGGAACATGGATTATTTTATATTTTGTAAAAAAAAGGAACATGAATAATGTAGTAGTACACGCTTACTAAATTGACCAGTTACTACATGTCAGTTACGTTCTAATCCCATGCTTGTTCATCATTAATCAATCATGAAAATTCATATATTACATTCAGGCACTATCAGTTAATAATAAGACTTGCGGGGGCAAAAATTACTTATGAACTCATTTACTACTCAAGAACAAATCATGAACTAATGTAGGTTTTCATATGAAATACATGTACTGTCATGATTGTTTAATGATGAATGAACATGGAATCAGTACTTAGCAAACACTTAGTTACTGGTTAATTAATGCATTAAGTTATTATTCATGTCCCTTCAAATGTTACCAAAAATTGTAATAGGAAAAAAAAAATTATATTATTTTGCTTATATAACATTTATATACATTATTTTTCTTTTTACTTACAGTGAGCGTCCATGAAGACATGATGTTCAAGCTGATGGTGTTAAGCTTTCTTGTTGATCTTTTTAGCACTGAAACATTAGCCAAAAAGGATCCATCCACCATGCTGTCAGAGAGCATCATGAATTTGGGCCTTAAGCTGTATCACAACATGGCGAATGATGCATCATTGAAATCTGAAAATATTTTTATCTCACCTGTGGTGTTGACTTCCTCTTTGGGGGTCAGGGAGGACAGTATCCACATCCTGCTCTCAAAACTGCTCACAGTTGCGAGTGATGAAGCCATAAATGACATCAACTGGAAAGTCAGTAGTCACTTCTACGGGCCTGCTTGGATCAACCTGAGCCCAGACTTTGTTGAGAAGAGCAAAGTGCACTACAGACATAACTCGAGTAAAATCAATTTCAGAGATAAGAGAAGTGCCATCATGGAAATCAACAAATGGGCTCACCAAAGCACAGATAACAAACTGTCTGAGATAATTAAAGACTTGCCTGTTATTGATGGAGCTCTGTTTATTAATGCTATGCATTTAAAACGTAAGTGAAATTAAACTTTTGGTTTGACTGTATTCCAGTTCCAAGCATGACGACGTATCCTCGTAATCGTTTGTGGCGCAGTGATTTAGGATGCTATTCCTGTGTTCGATAGGTTGTTGGTTCAGGTCCATCATCATTTGAACACGGTCCTCGACCCCAAGTGCACCAGGGACTGGCTGGGTCTGTCTTCTCAATTCTGTCGCTTAAGCTGAAAGTGTCTGCTAACTATGGCATTTATTGTTTTGACAGCTCACTGGGCTGAAGCCTTCAGCCACAAAATGGTGGATAAGAGGGGCTTCATGATTTCACGAACACGCACAGTGTCTGTGCAAATGATGCATTGTACAGGTACAAAATTCACTTTCTAACCAGTATGTATTCTCAGAAATGTATATTGAAATTTTTTTTAATCGTTTATTTTCTCAAAGGATTTTACAGATATTTAGAAGATGAGCCCGATCAGCTACAATTTCTGGAAATTCCATTGGGCAAGATGCAAAGCAGCCTTTTGGTCCTTATGCCATTCCACATGGAGCCCCTGGAGAGGCTGGAAAAGATGCTGACCAAGGAGAACATTTACAGGTGGTTGGACCAGCTAAAAGAACAAGCCGTGGCTGTGTCCCTGCCTGAAGCTGATGTGGGGAGCACTCATGAACTGCAGGTAAATAAGCACAAGATGGCTGATTAGTTGAGATAAGTAACCAATTGCCATTATTCTGCATTTTCAGGTGATTGTCAATTCTTGCATTTCTGATTTTGAATATAATTGATTTTATAAGTTGCATTAGACATAAGCAAGCAATTCATTATGAAATGCTGTCCTTGCAGAAATACCTGAAACAACTTGGATTAGTGGAGGCTGTGGACAAATCTAAAGCAGATTTCTCAGGAATAACAGGAAAAAAAGACTTGCACCTTTCACATTTTCTTCATGCTGCTGGTTTTGAGATACCGGATAATGAATTTGATGAGAATATATTTGGTCGAGAAGAGCTTAAAACACCAAAACTTTTTTATGCAGACCATCCCTTCATTTTCTTTGTGCAAGACAAGAAAACCAACTCGATTCTTTTCTTGGGTAGACTTCTAAACCCCCGCAATGGTGGAAATCATGATGAATTATGAAATAGCAAACCATTTTGAATCATAAACCCACAAGAAACCAAGCGAACAGTAACATGACCAAACAGGTCAATAATGTTAAGAATGATAGTGCAAACAGCCAGGAATTTGCACTCCCCTGAGGACGCAGATAAGGTGGGCAAGCTTGCTGCCGGAAACTGCCTGCATGGTCTCCA
>JAOYFF010000039.1:4435580-4472916 GCA_025773925.1 Cryptomyrus ogoouensis | reverse complement strand
CCACCAAACAGAAACAAGCCCAAACAGGGAAAAAAATTTAAAAAATAATGAGAAAACAGCCCAACAACCAGGGGTTGGCCCCCCCCCCCCCCCCCCCCCCGAACATGCAGGAAGTGCTGCTCCAGCCTTTGGCTACATTTTCTCAAAATCGTTGTAAAATTAAGCTGCAATATAACAATCATTTTACAAGGAGATGGTGAGTAGTTATATTTGTAAATGCAATCTTCAGCAGATTAAATTTGTTTTTTAAATTTGGTTTGCGTGTTGTCTTTCAGGTAAATTTTGGTGATGCAGCGCAATAATATATAAAAGTTCATACTGTTGTTATGCAAACCAAGCTACCACACAATATGTATCGTGAAGGTACAGCAAATGCAGTCTTTAAAAATCACACTTAACCAAATTTATGGCTTTGCTTAAATTTTAAACCAAAAATAAGTAACACTGTTACCCTTTTATTCCAAGAAACAATGTAAATACAAATGACCAAAATATGTAACAGGAAAAAAAACTCAGCATATTTCAGCAAAAGGAAACAATCCACATACAAAATTATACTTCATACAGGAATTAGAACCCAGATTGCAGATTTCAGTTTTATCACATAAGAAAAGCTTTTCTGGCTGAAAACCTTCCGCAAAGCATTCACATAAGTAATGCTAACAATTTACTGGACATATATTTTTTTTAAATTGTAGTTCACCATGTTTTTTCACTGAATTATTTACTTATTGGTAACGAACAAGACCAGGCATTCACAACAGTTGGTGAGGTTTCAAATATTCAAAGATGCATTTGTATAATTGTTTAATTTTATTTTTCGTTTTAATTGGACAGGCTCAGACTTTCATGACCCCACTGAAAGCATGAAATTCAAATTGGCCTTTCCTTCAAGGTCAGTGTGAAAATAACCACTCCTAATACGCAACTTAAGCTACTCTGATGAATAGCTATATAAAAACAGATTTCAAAAAATATCTGGATATCTAGATCACATAGTGGTATTGTTACAATTTCGACCATTGTTGCAAGTGCGTATGCAGATAAATAGATTTTTATTTCTCTCTAATGAATAATACTTCTATCTTCTGGCATACCAAAAAAGTTGTTTTTATGTGGCACTGCAAGATTCAGTTTCAAGAACAACTCACAAATGGTGGTGCTACTTCAACACAAGAACAATAAATATCACTAGACTATAATTTCCATGGACATGCAAATAAAAGTATTTGCCAAATGTGTTTGTGTTATAGCCCCAGAAAAGCAAATGGCAAATTCTAAACACCTGGCCAATGATCAGATTCCGTTGAAAGGTAACTGTAGTTTGAGCAGCCACAACTATACAAACTGAAGGTTTGGCAGTACCTTCCATTCTGGCTGCTTGCCCACCTCACCATGGGCAAATATAATTTTCCCAATTAAGTATTTAAAATAGTTTATTAATTGGTTCAACAAATCACTTATAGCTTGCCACTGCGGATTTTGGCTGTAGCTGAATCAGCCCATGTTTTTGCGATTCCCGTATCCTCTACGATGCGTGTCTTTCCAGTTGTCCCAGTCCCGAGCCTTCTGCAAGGCCTCTTCATCATCATTCTCTATCTGTCGTTCTTTCTCCTCCTTCTCTCGCTCTTCGCTGTCAATATCAGCTTTGAGAAAGGCTTGCAGAATTAGTTTTCATCTTAATTAACACAAAGTCATGTACAAATAACTAGGAGGTAGACCGAAAGTACCTGCACTGCGTGGAATGCCCTGATCAGGAAGAGCTCCACGTTTCCTGTGCTGTTCATACCAGTCATTGACGGTCATCGTGGGTAGGCTGGGATAGCCTGCACCGAAGACTCTGAAAATATTTTTAGTTCAAACTTTAAAACACAGTATTATTTAATCTCTACATTTAGCACCAATACATTTGTGTATTTGCCTACCGAGCTTGAACAGCATCTTTAGTCAGGATGAAGGGTTTCATGCGAGGTCTCTGATGGGACTGTAATGGTTCTGCTGTGCCCTAGAAGAAGGGGAAGACGTCGTCATTTAATTGCATGTAGTTTAACTCCATGGGAACATGTATGCATATAAAACCACTGTCACCATACCATTCCTTGTGGGACTTTTTCTTGTTTCAGAAAATCCATTTGCTTCAGAATCTCAATTTCCTGGTCAATGCTTTCAATTTCCTCCAATGCAATGGTTATCCACTTCCGTAGATTGAGAACGTAGAAGTCGCGAACCATTTCATCATCAGCGTGACCGCTCTCCACTGCCGACTTGATCTCTGACAATCTGGCTTCTACGTCTTTCTTTTGTTTATATCTAGGGGAGGTTATGATGACACAAAGGTTATGATGACATACATATATAACGAGGTAATCATCATGCACCAGGAGTCATCCTTCAATGCCACAGCTTTAGGAGAGAATCAATCATTATACCAAAATTGTATGAGCTTAATTTAAAAATTCATAAATTTAAAGACAATTGCTATCGCATTTCCTTTGTAAATTTAGCAATTCACATTTTTAATAATTTGATAAATTAATTAGGTCTTAGTTGCTACTGCATCATCAAAATGCTCTTATGACTATGTTGGCTTGTATGTACTTGATCCCTTAAGTACAATATTCAAAACGTGAAGATGTGAATCATAAAAACCTTTCGATTTTAGCCTGTCTCTGTGTTGCCATGGCAATCAAATTCGGAGGCTGTATTGTAGGTGCCGATATCGGTCCTTTTCCCTCTTCTTCCAATGACTCTGCAGAATTATCGTTTGTTTTGGGTAGTTCGAACTTCATGATATTGTAGTCTTTGCACCTTCTCAAGAAATCTAAAAAATAAACCTTTGCTTTCTGCACTTGCTCCAGGCGTTTCGCTAGGTTGACTTGTTTCATTGTAAGGGCCCCGAGAAGAGCGGGTAACATCAAATACTTGAGATCTGTGGTTGCAATTTCCTCCAGTTCTTCATTTCGACTGGAAAAAAAAAGAAAAATAATGAAATGCTTACTCAGTGAACGTTAAGATTATAGTATTAGACATGCTATTTATTTTTAAGTCACCAATTTGAAAATTGTTACCTTCACTGTCACCAATGCTAATATACTTCTCCCACATATGTGCAGCACATATAACCAGTTAAATGTAGTTGTCAAAACCCACATGCACTCAGCATCCCGAAGTGCCCCTAAGTGAAATAAATTGTAGAGTGAAAACTAAGCTGAAACGTCTAAAATGACGAGAGTCTGCAAAAGTTACCTGAATAAGTCGAGTTGGGCTACCATGCGTGTTACCTCTTCCAACATCTGAATCCCACGCTTAACTTTAACCTGGACCGAGTTTGATCCGGTCGGCTGGTTGGTACTGTCCACTTCTTCAAATAATTTCCACCCGCGATCCAGCATTTCAGGAACTTTCTGTGATTCCAAGTCCGTATTTTGAATTTCACTACACTCTTCCGCAGCAGCCATTTTCATGCGTCAAATTCTTAACACACAGACGGTCCGACTTCGGCTTCCGTACCTTCCGGATACAATTTTGCTGTTGTTGTTGCTACCTGATCCACAGTACGCATGTGCACCATTATTACGCATGCGTAAATTGCATTATATTTTACGACGCCGCTCGATTTGCAACTCTCGTATGTATTATTTCACGACTTTTCATGTTATTTGCGGATAAGGTGGAGCTGGAGTTTCTGTATAGTGAGGTCATTCATACTGTGCTTCGCCATCGTTTTCAAAATACGTGAAGGCTTTATTAGTTTTATAAGTTAACCAATGGCACGGTGTGTTACGTTAAAACTCAGCGGCGAAATATATGTCAGAGGAGGACAATAGGTTTCCCGTAATGGAAGACCACGATAAGATTAAACTTTTGATCCCAGGATGGAAATTTTATAGGAAATTCTAGCAAAGGTACGTAGAGCACAGACTAACATGCATTTAGTAGCAAACGGACAAGGTGCAAAGACACTGTACACAGTGCAGTGAAGTTAACGCATCACAAACAAAGTAAAAGTAAAATGTTATACAGTATTAATGAAGATGATAGATACATCTTATGAATGCGCGGGGACGCATCATCAGTGATGGGACCTGGGCTCATCGGGGGTTTGGGGTCTTTCAGCGTCAGACACCCCTGCCTGCGTCGCAGCAGCATTCACCCACGCGTCTGCCCTCTTAGGCAGATAAATATTAAGAAAAAAATAAAATGGTAATAATTTAGCGAATGGTAATGTGCATTGAAATTGTTTTGATTTGTAAGATGCTGAATAATATTAGACTAATTGTGGAATTGTTTTTTATTGCTCAGTAATATTAGATTAATTGTGGAATTATTTGTTTCATAGTCATACGCAGTTCCTGCACAGTTCAGTTGGGGCTTCTTATTTTTTTCTTATTATATTTATGTATCCTGTCCAACAAGTAACATTCATGTATGAATTCTGAGGCAGTAACAGTATTTTTTTCTTGGGTGCACATAGTACCAGCATTAACAAAACCATGTCATTGTTCCATGTTACAAAATAAAATGTGGGTTTACGTTTCTGACACTTGAGTTTTCTGCATTCAACTTACATGCACTGGCCTTTTTTCTTAGAATATGAATGTAGATGAGTCAAATGCAAGTATTTTGTTTGAGACTAAATTTCGGTTTCATTTACTTATAAATAGAACGATTAGTAAAGTTCATATAAAGTCATTTTTGAATTAGTGGAATGTTTCATATTACAACCTTTTAAATCTGTCCTTAAAGCAGCATGTTCAGACCTAATGTCAAGTTCTACAGATGTTTCCTTATGGAATCTACAGATGTGTGTTACACTTTTTGTATGACTATGTTTATAACTGTGATGTGGTCTGATGTCGTCACAATAACAAAATTTCCAACTTTGGTACGGTACCAAAAAAAGTATTGAAGTTCAGTATCATTTACATTACTCAATACAGTATATAATGTAACAAAAATTATTTCAGTTGCAATTCAGTCTGCAGTAAAAACCTTACAACTTTTTGTAAATTCATGTCACTATATCTAAAAAAAACCCTTTTTATTGCATTGTCAGTCAAAGCATAATGATACTAAATACAGTAGTAGCCATTGTAATCTCTCTGTATTCACGTTCAGAGATACTCACCTGCAGTAAATAAACACTATTCAAAATTAGATGTTACTTTATATTATTATTACAATGCATAATAGAACAGACATATTACCTTTATATTCCTTTTTTATGTTGTGTCTCAAAACACAAGCACTTCTAACAATTGTATGAATCTAAAAGTTTGTATCTGATTGATCAAGACTGATCAACGCGACCTCACAAGATCTGAATAGAGCTGAACACAACCCAGAGAAACAAATGATTGCAAACCATTGTCTTGATGTGAAAATGTTTGACTATGAAAAATATTTGAACCCGTAGAAAAAAAATGCATGTCGCATCTTTACTTCAACTGCAACAGGCTCATGCAGAAAACGCTTTACTTGATTCAGAAACCAAGCTATCTCTCAAAACCTACGTGGCATGTTGGTCGTTTAAATGTTCAGCAACATTTGTGCTGTTTGCCGCCTTTGTCAGTATTTTGTGGTGGCACAAGCCTGCATGCTCTTTATCAGTTAAGTGCATAACTTTCACTGTAGCCTGACATGCTAGCATACATATATCTAGCATTAAAAAACCCACCCTAGACATCATAACAACAGGTCTACAAAACAACATGTCACTGTCAATTTCACTTACGTCTATTAAGTTTATTTGTACTTTGTCTAAAAACAATAAAATGTAGTACAGAAAAAAGTGACTTTGTAGTGGCTCAACATTTTCCTAAAATTTGCCTACGGGAAGTTCAGGAAAGCACAAATATTGTATAACCAGGACTCCATAAATGAATAAAATAGTTAAATATTTTTTTTCTGTTTCAATTGCCTGATTCAGCAATCACGCAGAGTGGGAAGACAATGAATGCAACCTCTAACTATGTATCACTTAGTGTTTTGGCGGTGTAATTGCTTAATGACACAGACAAACCAGGGCATAAATGCTCGCAACGGCATTGGCTACTTGCATAGGTCATGGTATAGACGTGATGCAGAAGTATACTTCAGCCTTAAGACTGCACTCAGGTTTAGGCATTTGCCTTGTAGGCCATAGCCTATATGCCTCAGTGGTCAGAGCAAACCAGAGGTGTACGCTGTAGGATCAATACCATGAAGAATCAGTATTGAAACCATTTTATATATGATGAAATTAATACTTTCGATACTTTTGACAACACTATCATAGGCGTTGTTAGGTCTGTTCACTCGGGGCTATATCCCTGAGTAGCCTTTTTTAAGCCTAGTCCCAAATATTTTACCCCCGATGCCAGTCTTCCTGATTTTTTTCAATAGCTAGAAACACTCCTGATGAGTATAATTGTTACAGTGCTTAATGTAGCACACAAATACAAATCTGAAATATTCTTCTCTCATTGTCAAACAGGCACCAAAGAACAAAGTGTAGAAGATTGCTCCACAGCTGAAGAAGGTTTAGCCAATGAAAGAGAGCTTCTAGAGGACCACCTCAGAAATATGTTTGAGGGGCTTTTGGAGAACGTCAGGCCATGTCCACATTGCTACATTCATTTAAAAATTCAGACATAAGTTTCCATTGTCAGCTTTTGTCCATTCTACCTTTAAGTTTTCAGCCCCCAAAATCGGAGACTTTAGAAAACCCCCTTCAGAGCCATATACTTCTGAAAACTTTGTTTTAGCTTTGCAGTGTGGATGAATGACTTTTGAAAAGCACAGACTCTAAAAGCACCCTAATTGGTCCGTACTTATCACATGGCCCTTCTTTGATTTGATCCCACGAGTTACACCCTGATTGGTTACCTGGTCACCCTACACAGAAGTAAACAGTATTCCAACATGGCACATATGGAGGAGCTGCTTCCAGTGGCACTTTCCCTGTTATTGACCTGTATACAGCTAAATAGCATGTTACACATTGTGACTGCTGCATATTTTCGCAAAAAGAAACTAATTTACCGGTCACTGTTGTTCTGCAAAGAAACTCGTTACCGGCAGCGTCACAATCCCTTCAAGGGGCGCCAGTTTTGGGTAAGACCAGGACGGAGCAGTGCTTGGTGGGACAATTTTATAAATGAATCTGTGGTTCCTGAAGAATGGCAAGAAAATTTTAGAATGTCTCGAACAGCTTTGCTCATTCTCAGTGAAAAACTGCGTCCTAATATCGAAGGAAAGAAAACGCAAATGAGATCGCCTGTGGACGTAGTCAAAAAGGTCGCTTGTACCCTGTACTATTTGGCTGATGAAGGACAGCTACGGGAAACTGCCAACGCATTTGGGTTGTCTCGGCAAGTTGTTTCAAAAATTGTTAGACAGGTCTGCAAGGCAATTACCATTTCCTTGGGTCCTGATTACATCAAAACACCGAGAACGGAGGCAGAAGTTAAGGATGCTGTTGCCAACTTTTACAGATGTCATGGAATGCCACAGTGCTTAGGAGCAATAGACTGCACACACATTGAAATCAAACAACCGTCGGCCAAATCCACAGACTACATGAACCAAAAGGGTAGGCATTCATTGAATGTGCAAGCACTGTGTGATTACAAGTACTGTTTCATGGACGTCGTTGTGAAATGGCCCGGTAGTGTTCAAGACGCTCGAATATTTTTTAATTCAAAATTATGTGAAGATTTAAAGGATGGAAGCATTCCCTCTTGCTCAACAGAACTGGTGGAGGGCGAAGAGGCTGTTCCCATTTTTCTTTTGGGTGATGCAGCATATCCGCTGTTGCCATACCTCATGAAAGACTACCCAAATGGCGGTGCTACCCCACAGGAGCAATCTTTTGGTCAGTCCCTTTGTGGGGCTCGCATGGTGATTGAATGTGCGTTTGGGCGTTTGAAGGCACGGTTTTCAGTATTGAGGAGACCGATGGACATAAATATGCAGGACCTTCCATTCGTTATTTATGCTTGTTTTGTTCTGCACAACTACTGTGAAACTGAAAAAGAAATGATACCTGAACAAGACATAAGTGCAGCTATTAAATATGACAGACATATCCAGCCACCCACTAAGTGGGATAATATTAGGAAGGACTGCCATGAAACTGAGGGGAAGAGAGTGAGACGTGTTTTAACCACATTTCTTGACCCATGATGTTTCACATCTAAACCACTGTCTGCTTTTGCTGTACTTTTTGCTGAAATAAATAGTTCTATTCACTATACATTTATTGTAATATGTTTGACACTTATCTGAAATTGAAACTGCTCTCCATAGCTTGGGTGGTCACAGTACAAGATCAGCCAACATGTGGTGCCCCTGCAGATGGGGGGCGGTAGGGGCCTGGCTGAAGGGCCCACATAAGTGTTACTGTTCTGCTGAGCCTAGGGCTTGAACTGGCAACCTTCTGATCATGGGCACATAAGCTTAGCCTAATGAGGCAGTCATCCCCCCCCCAATTTTAAATAAAATGTGGCAGTGTAGGCATAACTTAGAGAAGATAAATCATTCCAGGCACCCATGTTCCCCTATCGTGCTGTATGAGAAGATTACTATAGACAACAGGGAAATTCAGTCCCTCCCTGCCCCTGACTTATTTTCTCCTTTTACTTCACTTGCTCCAAGTCAGACATTGACTTAAGCATGTCAAACAGAAGAAAATTAGCCTAGGTATCTAGGCTAGACCGTTTTTAACAAGTGCATTTGTACGGTGTACACGCGTGTTTTTAAGGCGTTTTTTTTTTAAACCGTGTTCAGAAGGTAAAAATACCGCAACACGGAGACGTACGGAGAGTAAAAATGGCGCGCAGACACAGTATCCGGTCTCGCGGCATCGCACGCGTCCACCCTGACGCGCGCTTGACGAGTAGCTTTTTAGATTTGGCGCTAACATATGATCTGATCGCTTGAAGTTCCGTTTGCATTAAAGTATACTGTTAAATAAAACGGTAAAGGGATATACAGTAAAATGTCGATAGAAGGGTATCCAGTCACTAAAGTGTGTCTTATTTACAAAATTATGGTTTTGGAAAATGTCCGTTATAGATTGGAGGAAGAGCTCCGGATTTTCACGAAAAAGGTAGGTTAAAGTTCCACATGAAAAGATGCAGGTTAAAATGTATTATGTTAATCAGGACTGCGTTAGTTATCTAAATAATACGTAATAAAGGGTTTATTGATAAATTGTTTAAAATATTTATGACGAGTCTTCCTAAGCGTTTGAGTTTTCAAAATAATGTGTTTGGTTGGGTACAAAAAATGCTTATAATGCCGGTGTTATGCCGAAAAAGGCATCCCTGCCGTAGAATGCATGCCTGTCTCTAAATGACCGATTGGTCGCTGATCTGAAACGAGTTGAGCTACTTTGTCGAGTAAGGCTACCGTAGTGCTAATCAATAACCCCGAAAAACCCGTAAAACTCTAACCCTAACCCCCAAAAAACCCTGATCCCCAAAAAACACTTAAAAGCTCAACTCGTCGGAACACCGGCATGCATTGTAAGGCAGGGATGCCTTTTTCGGCATAACACCGGCGTTAGCATGTCTGTGAGCGCGAGGCGGTTTGCAGTTCGACTCTGTTTATCCGTGTAAGTTAAACTTTTAGAAGCCTGTTTATGTTTGTTCAGCATCTCCTGACTCGGGATTAAGCTATAGGCCATGTTCGGGCAAGTTCTTCGGTTAATAAAGGGTTTATGGTTGTCTACAAATTTATCGTTGCTCGGGCGCCAATGGAGTGTTTTTAAATATGACTCATACTTTCAACAATATAATTATATTTGTATTTTATTTGTAGTGTGAATTTTCCTGCTTTTTCTGTTGATGGTTTTAAGCTAAATTTTCGTTACAGGCAAGCGAAGATGTACAGTGTTTCTTGAGAACCGCCAAAGAGAGCTCTAGGATGGATGGAGTTAAGCTTCTGAATGAATTGGATGTGAAATGTACCGTCATTGAGAGGCTTACTGGTTTATTTCGTCAACTTATAGCCGGTAAAGTGCGAAATTATATCGGAGAAATGTGTAACATGTTGTAGCACAAATTACCAAAAGAAACTAAAAATTACTTCTGGATTTGGCACTGACTGGAGAAATTGTTGAATGGCCAACCTTCAATCGTCGAGTGATAATTGACAGGCATAACTGAGGTTTAGTTTGCCATGAATAATTAAGTCGTGTTTTTGTTACACTTTGCAGAGCCAGAAGATCGTTCACTGATTGCTAATCAGCCGAATAATTATTTGCATGGGCCAGTACTGAAATGGGGCAGAAATGTAATGATTTCCAACATTTTGAAGTTTGGACCAATGCTCCACAATGTTGTATTGGCCACCTCTATTACTAATGCAGTACAGACTCTTGGAGCTGCTCTCACCATACAGCAAATTCAGACAGTCTTTACCTCTTTAATGTCACAAGAACAAGTGCAGATACCTAATGCACTTCAGTACAATCAGACAAACGACAATCAGCCTTCAAGTGATAACTGTCAGGATCGGTCACGTTCAAGAATTCCAGTGAGACATCACAGCCGTGATGTTACTTTGGGAAATCCAGCAACACAATCAACAGGAAAACAATTTGAAAAGCCCCTTCATGGTGTGACCTCATGTTTACAGAATCAGGAGCTGGGAACTGATGTTACCATACAACATCAGAAGCAGACCTCATCACAGTTGATACAGTTTTTGCAAACCAAATGTAGAAGCGATTTGTTGACCTGTTTTCCAGGAAGGGTTCAGCCGAGTGTTGACAGTGCCACACATGACGACATGTCTCCTTTATTAATAGAAGGGACTCCATCTGAAGTGAAAGGCAAGCCTGTCTATGATAATCTGTACCAAGGAACAAATGGCTTGCTAATTGCTACTTCTGCCCCAGTATTCGAGGTGAAGGAAGACTATGTTGATGGCGCATTGAGGTGCACTTATATTGTTTCCACAAAGTATGAATTGTGGGATATCGGTGATATATTCATAGATGAAAACCTTATTTCGTCAAGGAGTTCTCAGCAAGTAGATGTGTTGGGCTCGACTTCAGGGGCCTGTACAGAAACCAAAGAGGAAGCTTCCAGTGTTCAAAGGCATATCACTAGTGGAGTTGGGGCCTTAGGCCCAATGGGGCAAGGTGACAATCTGGCAATATCTAAGGTTGGAAAAAAGGTCCCAGTGTTCCCGGTTCGAAAGTATGAGGAAATGGCGGTTACAGTGACCCATGTTGTTAGCCCTAGTAACTTTTTCATCCAGCTTGTGGGCCCACAACTGCAACAGCTCTCCCTAGCTATTGAGTAAGTGTTTGCTTTTTGAAAATGTGTCATTAATAAACATGAAGTATTATAGTATTAAAGTAACAAAATTGTTGTTTAGAATACAATTAGAACTTTATAGAACTTGATTACGTTTTCACACCAGTCATATAGTTCCCTGTTTTTTTTTTTAATGTATGCTATTTTTCCCCCCAAGTACCCACATTCTGCGGGTTTTCCAGGTCTATTTTAATTTCTGGAAGCTGGCAGAGTGCTTGGAATAAATAATCAACTAGAATTCCGTTTACTTGGTGATCCAATTAAGGATATCAGATTTTAGGTACATGTCCAGGACCTTTTCACTTTTCCTTGAGCAAACTGCTTAATCAGTTGTGCTTTAGTCGAATATTCAGTTATCAATTGTACATCACTCTGAAACATGTTAACCACGCTTTCAGCTCATTACTGGCTGTAAGTGGTACAGCTCTCATATGTTTGTATTTTGGTTTGCCTGGCAGTTTGCACTGCAGTCGCTCTTTTTCTGAGATGGATTGTATTCCGGATATTGGAACCTATGTTCTGGGATGGTTTCCAAGACAGAAGATGTGGTGCCGTGGTCAGGTGATTAAGATAAATGGCATGAGAGAAGGTAAGCTTTTAGCCTCATTATTTATTCAATTATTGTTTTAAATAGCTTACAAAATCTTTCAAAGTATCTTGGCCTTTTTACGTGGTCCTCCCTATTCTTAGCTGAAATTTTTCATCGCTTTCAGGAGCTTCAGTGAATCTGGCGATGGCAGGTGGTGTGCAAAATATCAACCTGGAGGTCATAAGGATTGACTATGGCGATGTAGCTTGTATCCCTTTGCAGAATATAAAAGAACTCGATGATTTGGCAGCTGCTTTACCTGAACAAGCCCTGCAGGTTGCTTTGGCAAATGTAAGGGAATAGTTATTTTTTTGAAATATATATTCCATACTTGATTGAGTTTTGTTGTTATTTGCCACTATTTATTTTTTTTAATCTAATATTTTATTCTTATTTTACTAATGTATATTCTGTGTTGTCTTTTAATATATGCACCAATACTGCCAAGGCAAATTCAGGTGTACCTGGCCAATAAAGTAAATTATGATTCTGATCTGTCTTGTATGTGGGATTGTTTTTTTATTTCAACAAGGTTCTGATTATGAATACAGGTTTCTCCAGTTAAGGGTCAAGACTGGACTCCAGAGGCAGTTTGCTGGTTTAAAGACAAAGTACATAATAGGACCCTGTTTGCAAGGCTGTTTCCTCAGGAGCCGAAAGTGATGGTGGAGCTCTTCTTGGAGAAGGGAAAGATTGGAGGCATGAGGTTTGTTTGCTTGGGAATTTATTTTATTGCAAAATGTATATTTTTGCAGTAAAATGCCAAATGATATTTCTGTTTGGGAAGTTTTCAGAATCTTTGGAATAAAAATAGGGATTTCCATTAATAAGAATTTGTTGACATAAAATATTCAGATATCTAACATAGACCAAAAATAAGAGAACAAATACAATTAAAGGGGGTATATGTTTATCCATGATATTTCCAAGATAATGTGTTCCATTTATAGTTCACATTTATCCAAAAAGTAATGCATAAATTAGTGAGGGTTAGCGCAGTACAAGCTATTCATGTTGTGTATGTACCTTTTTAAACGTATGGCTGTAGAGGCAAAGAATGACCTCTAAGGAATGCTCAGTGGAGGGCAGTTGCCTCTGTGGATTGTGTTTAAAAACGTATAATGCGTGACTTGAAAAACATTGTCAATTTTACTACACATTTGGCTTGGACGTTTGTAAATGAAGACATTATTTTCATGTTTGCCAAAAACACATTTACTTGTAAAACTACTGTTAAACGTTTTGCTTAGTCTTGACCTAAGCTGCCTTCATTAATTTGAAAGTTGCAATCATTCATTCATTAGCAGTCATTAATTCATCCATACCCGCTTCATTTTAATAACTTTTTTTCAGGAGAAGCGCTTCTCTGTCGACAAGATTGGCCCTGTGTGGACATGCCAATCATTCAATAATAAGCCTAAACTTGAGGAAAAGTAAGTATTTTCCATTCATCCATCCATCTTCCAATCAGTTACCCTGGCCTGTGTTTCTGGGAGACCTGGCAGTTTGCCACTGTGCCAGGCATGTGGGCCATCAGGCTGGGCTGCACTGTGGATAGGCTGCCAGTTTGTTTTGTTATGTTTTGTTGTTTTTTCGTCACTTTGCACTTTTTTTTTTTTTTTTTTTTTTATAGTGATTTTCATTTTATGGCATGACAATATTCACTGTAGAATCGTAGAGTGAAGATTATTTTATGTCCTTGATCTTATAACTGTTTTGCTTGATAGGACATTCAAATTAAGCGTTTTGCTGTTCCAAGAAAATATAAGAAGGTCTTTAAGAATTGAATGGGCACCACTGATGGTTGACACTGTGTGTGTGTGCCCTGCAGTGAGCTGGCATCCTGTGCAGTGTGTCCCCCAGGCCTCCGGTCTGTACTGACTGGCACAGGCTACAGCATCTCACTGTAGCACTGTATGTGTGGGATATGCGCTTAAAGCTGTTTCAGACGGTCAGCAGCACCTACACTGTGTCTGTGCTCTGCAGTGAGCTGGCATCCTGTGCAGTGTGTCTGAATCATGACTCCTTGTATTTAGCTTGCATGTAGTATCCATTTTGCATGTTTCCTCTGTGTATCTGTTGTCTTCTGTACTCTCGGCTAATCGGCATCTCTAAATTGCCCATAATTTATGATTTTGTGTGTGCGTGTGCAGACATTTCCTACAATGTGATTAAAAACCTTTAACTTTTAAAACCCTGGGGACATTT
The DNA here is from genome assembly GCA_025773925.1 of Cryptomyrus ogoouensis. Classification (NCBI taxonomy): domain Eukaryota; kingdom Metazoa; phylum Chordata; class Actinopteri; order Osteoglossiformes; family Mormyridae; genus Cryptomyrus; species Cryptomyrus ogoouensis. The sequence continues at coordinate 4,458,810 of JAOYFF010000039.1, read as the reverse complement.
TTTTGGGTCCCCAAAAGGATAACTTCAATTTTATAAAGGGCAATCAAAAATGCAAAAAATGCCAGTGTGAATGTAATCAAAAACTTGAAAATGCCAGAAGTCTTGTGTGTTGTTTGGTTACTTATAGTTAAAATTCAGGCTGGGTTAGGGTTACGGTTGTCATGGATGGGATTAGGGTTATGCCTATAGAAATGAATGCAGAGTCCCCACAATGATAGGAATATATGAACTGTGCACGTATGTGTATATGCTTGTGTGTGTACGCACATGTGTATGTGTGTGTGCATGCATGCGTGTATGTACGTGTGTTTGTATGTTTGTGTACGCGTCCTGTGATGGACTGGTATCCCATCCAGGGTGCACCATGGCTTCATGCCCCAGTGTGATTCTGACCATGATAAGTGGTTAGAAGATGGATGGATAGTTCTGCAACAGCTAAATAAAATAAAACAAACAAACAAAAAAAAACACTGGAAAAAATGGACATAACTTTGATTTGCAGGTTAAAGGCCCTGGTTATAATGGGTGGATAGATAGCTGCAGTTAATGAGGATAAGCCAAGTGACCTGTAAGTAGTAATATGCTGTGTTGTATGACTTATCACTGTTACAGGCCTCAATGATGGACGAGACAAGAATGTCCAGAGAGAAGTTGCCTAGGTTCTCAAACAGAGATCAGGGTTGTAAAATACAGCAACACTGAGATGAGTATGACAGAGATCCAGGTACAGGGAAAAAATTCTGTTATGTAAGGCAGCAACGTACCGTAAATCTTTTTTTTTTTTTATGCACTCTGCAGTATAGTTCAGGTCGTGCTGAGCTGCTCAATCAATGTTTTTTTTCCCTTCTTTCTAAGTTCTTAACTGATTGATTTTTTGCTGTTTGCTGATTCAAATAAGATAAAAATGAATATATAAATGTATGTTTAAAGTTAATCCAGACTTCTTGTTGAGGAATGCATGTAATTTTGTAAAGATTAATAAAGATCCTTACATAAATGTTGGTCCATAAAGTCAGTTTTAAATAAACATTTGCTATTTGTAATGCCTGAACATTTAATTGCCATGTTCAGATTCTGATGTATATGAAGTAGGGGTGCACCGATCCAATATCCTATTAGGTAATCCATTCAAGCGCAACACTCATGATGCCACTCAGTTTTTCTGCCACTCAGTGGGTGTGAGCGCAGTGACTTCCGCCTAGTCCTTATCTAAATGAAGAGTTCCTCAGGATGATAAATTATGAAATTTGTCTTTAAATTACTTACTACCAGGGGTGTAACAATACATTGATTTGTATCGATACATCGATTCAATTGCAGACGATCCGATGCATCGATGTGACCGCATAAATATCGATACATGCGTTTTTATTTTCTGGCCTGTTCCAGTATTGTTTTCATGATCCACTCCGACGTATACATGGTCTACACCTGGGGTGCCCAATACGTCGACGGCGATCTAATGGTCGATCGCAAAGGTAGTGTGGGTAGATCGTATGAAAATAATAGAGGATAAAAAATAGAGGATGGGTGACGTGTTCAACCGCGCCAGCTGCTGCAAGTTACCGAGTCGCCTAGTTCGCCTAGTTAGCCTCCAATTTATTTCTACTAAACTTAAGAAAGGGTATACAAATGAATGGGGGAGCCAAAAACCGAGCACTTCCATACGTAATGGGATGAGGACTGTTTTTTTCCATCATGTCATATTCGAAGTGCGTTTGCCTCATCTGTCAGTCTACCGTTGTTATTCCGAAGAAGGGAAATGTGGAGCGGCATTTTCGGACTGTTCATAAAAACTAGGACATTAACTTCCCTCCGAAAAGCGAGCTGAGAAATAGGAAGGTGAAGGAACTAAAATTCCAGTTCAATTAAAAAATACTTTATTTATTTATAAATTAATAATAATAGTAATAAATTATTTTAAAGAATACTCAATTTTTTTATACATAAATATGTTTTACATTTTTATAGTACAGGGTTATTCAACTCACGGTCCTCGAGATCCGAGCACTGCTGGTTTTCCAACCTTCCTTTACCTGTCAGTCAAGTGTGAAGCCTCTGACCAATCAGAATCAGTAATTATTGAACAACTACCTGGGAGAACTTAAAACACGGCCTGAATTTGGAATCGAGGTCCAGAGTTGAAGAACCCTGTTATAGTAGGTATATGTCATGACCTGCTCGTCCGATCCTCGTGTGTGCCACGCCCCCTCATTACCTACGCGTACTACCCCGATTGTGATCACCTGTTTCCTGTTATTCGGCTGGTCTTGTGTATTTAGTCCATATCTGAGGCCGTTTTCCCCAGATCCGTCATTGATGTTCGTCGCCGTCTGCCCTGTCTTTCCCTAATAAAACCCCGTTTCCTGCATCCTCGCCTACCTGCCTCGTCCTTCCCCGCTTCCTGCCTGTTCGCCAACCAGCGGTCATAACAGTAGATTATGCTAGCGTACCTTCAGAGCGTGCGTTTAGGTGACATAGGACGCTACGCTCAGAGCACACAATCTCCTGAACACGTTGACCATTTAATTTTTCTTTAAAAAAAAAAAAAAACCTCTCAAAGAAGAATACTGACATACTTGTTTCACCGCAGAAGTCAGTCGTGTTGATCTTCCTCATTCTACATATCTGTCCATGCAATGTTTTTTATTTGATTTTATTGAACTTTATTTAACTTATTGTTGTATCCCAGCGTAGGGCGAGCAAGCAGGGAACGAGGAATCAGGGTCAGGCAGACGGAAATCCAGTGGGAGGGGGGGGGCGGTGGTTATTGCAAGCACAGCACACCACATGGGGAAAACTGAAATGACAGATCTGGGCGACAGACTCTGACGTGGACTTAAATACACAGGACTAGACGAAACAGTAAGAAACAGCTGGGAACAATTGGGATTGCACAGGAGAGGGTCATAGGAGCAGGTCATGACGGTTATGGGCATACTTTTTGTTACACTTTTGTATTTGTCTGGAGAAGACTTGATTCAAAATAAATATTATTCACCATATTAATCTACATCCATCCAAAGTTTTTATTTGTACCTTATTGCACTTTATTTTGCTTGATTTATGGGACATACTTGACTACACTAGATTTTGTTTACAGTTCCCAATAAAATATGATAAAATGCTAATTATATTTGGCTTTTTTAATTCATTGAAATGTAAAGGATTGTGTAAAATTTCATCATTTCGACTACTAACTCCAGTATCGAACTGAATCGTATCGCATCATATCGTGGGAATTTCTGAGGTATCAAAAAAAATCGAACCGTTGGCTTAAGGAATCGATACTGTATCGTATAGCGAGGAAAGCTGTGATTTACACCCCGACTTCGTAGCTCAAAATTGCAGAACACTGCACAATATAACTAAATATCCTAAGTTTCACTCTTGAAAGAGATGTTTTTAGAGAAATATGGAGTGATTAAAGTGTTGATATGGAATATATTCAGTAGATACAACCTTTAAAATAGGGATTCTCAATGTTTTAATGACTGCGGATCAGCACCTGAAATATTTCGTGGACTGGAGGGTTACACTTGGGGGGGGGGGGGCCTTGTGAATTTTCTGCATGGGATCAATAAAGTGTCCATCCAACCAGAAAATAATCAAGCGCGCAACCCTGCGGCAGCCAACACTGGTAGTAGAATGGGTCTGACACAGGGGCTCAGTGATGTGACACATCATAGGAAATGACCAGGCGTCACTAGGGCTTTAGGATGCCCCCCCCCAACAAATTCACACACCACAGAATGTGTCCTCTGCATTTAACATAACAGGGGGAAGCTAATTCAGCGCCCAGGCAGCAGTACCTTGCTGGTCAGGGACTCGAACCTGCAATCTTTCAGTTACAAGGGCATTTCCCTAACCATTAAGCCATCACTGCCCACAGTTTAGATGGTCTGTTCTCTTTTGTTTTCATTAAAGTCAGGACCACCCCCCCCCCCCCGTTTCATAAATCTCCAGACGCTCCTGGGAAGTGACCTTTCCAACAAATCATTCTGTTAAATTTCTGGCCCAATGGAGCAAATCAAGATGTCTGCCCCAGTGAAGTGAAATGAAAATGCAGTTGATGGTAGCAGGATCTCTTTGTATTTCCTTGTTGCACAAAATAGCACGTAAATATGACAAAGTCTTAATGTGTGTAGAATGGAAGATCATAGCAGTATAGATTTGTAGCTGTTTCTATACAAAACAGGTTTTTGTTTGGAAAAGGGACAGATTCCCTGTAGCTAAACTGCCCCAAAACTGCCTTGCTTGCTAAAAAATGCTGCAGTTTTGACGTTATTTCCTTATTTCATCTTATTTCTATAGTGAACTGCAGTGAGCTCTGTCATTTTTCCAATTCTGGGTCTCTTCCATTTTAGCGTTCTGTTCTCCTGGGTTAGAGGAAATGTTATATGGTTGCTGGGAACTCCATTAGCCCCGGACAGCTGGACCGAATGCAGTTTGGACACCTTCATCGTAACTCAGGTTTGAGACACTCAGGGGCTCATAGGTTCCTCATGCTTATTTATGTAATACTGTTAACATAAAATATATCAATGCGTATTACAGTTTTATATAACTGCTCACAAGCATTTTTCCATACCAAGTTCACTTTTGCAAAACATTTCATACAGAACTACAACTGTACATGTACTGTTAACTAATTTCTTGTCCAAAACTCCCCAACCAAAAGCCTGCAAATGTATCAAAATTATTCTATCCAGACCCAAGAGCTAGAGTTCTTTCAGTAACATGCACCTATTTTCCTTCAGAACACCATTGCCTAAAAACATTAATGTAAATTTTTATTTAATTTTGATCTCAAAGGTACAGTAGGGCACTGATGTTTCATATAACTGCATCTACATCACACCTTGTTTTGGCATGGAAGTGGTGAAATGCTGTAACTGCCTCATATAATCACACGTTTGCACGTTTGGCCACACCTTGGGCTTCCATGGAGGTCGTCCAAGACAGGAAGTGATAGAACAAAAACAATTGTATATTAGCAGTGCTGTAGAGGATCGCTTTGCTGTATTGCAGCAGAAACTGGTAGAATGTGAAGTATATCTTACATGTCAGTTATCTTGTAGTTCTTGCCATAGACATGCCTGTGGAATGGCTGAGATTAGGGTTCACCCACAGGCAAGCCTGTCTCACCCACAGGCCATGACTTAAAACATGGCTGGTTAGGGTTGCAGTAATTTCACCTGAGATATTACACTCCCTTCATGCTGAGAGGCATGACGTCTCAGTTCTCCTCCTCTTTTCCTTCCTCTTCCTCCTGCTGGAACAAAATTGTTCTGAATTTGTCATTTTTTATACATAATAACCTGACAGTCTCTGGGTTACAGTGACGTGAGAGTGTTTTGTGTTTGGTGCAGCATGGTGGTGCAATGACTGGCATGGTTGCATTGTATCTCTGATGATCAGGGTTCAAGGCTCTGTGTGTATGAAGTTTGCATGTTCTCTGTCTTGCCCTGGGAGTTCCCCATATAGTCCAAAACATAGTAAGGTTCTGAATGGTATGTGAGTGTGCCCTGTGATGGGGTGGTGCCCCCTCCTGGGTTGTTCTCTCTGCAGAGACGGTAACCATTTCTCTGTTAGGCCCTTCAGTAAGGAACTTAACCTCAGGTACTACAGGGACACAGTGTGTCCCTGATCTCAGGTTGTTGCTTGTACATCATTTTAGACAAAACATCTGCTAAATAAATGTTAGCATATGTTGGAATTTGCTGTCCGCCTAAATGATACTGGCCATTCTAAGCTGTGACGATTTATTTATTTCAAGCAGAGCACTGTGGTAACGACGCAAAGGTCGACACAGTGCACATAAACTGAAACCCTTCCCTCTGCCGTAAGTCATTTTGGACAAAGGCTTTAGATAGATGGCTCAAGTATAAAAAGTTTACTTGTAGAAAAGTATACTTTTGCATCTGATTCAGCTCAGCTAAAAATAAGGCAAAAGCTTTTAGTAAGTCTTTAGTAAGTAACTGAATGAATTTTGTGTCAAAATACTAGAAAAGATGTCTACAGAGAGTGCTGGTATGTGAAGAGTCTGAAAAATTTGGGGGGAAAAACTTGATACTAAAAAAAACTTTTTTGTTAGATTTTTTTGAATGAGCTGTATTTCATCGGAAGAGTTCGTAGTAGGGTTTTATACAACACATCATTTGAGGTTACCTCAGCTGCCTTATTTAGGAATTATGTTCCCATTTAGAAAATGAAGTTTTAGATATTAAATATGAATTAACTATTTAAAAAAAAATGACTGATATCCCATCTGGGGTATTCCCCTCCGAGTGCTCTGTGCCGCCTGGGATAGACTCCAGGCCTCCTGACCCTATTCTGGATTAGAAGTTAAGACAGACGGATGTAAATCATAACTGATATTCTACTGGGGGTGGTCCCTGGCACATTGCTATGAATGGGCTCCTGTGACCCTCTGCTGGGAAAGCGGTCAGGGAAGATGGGCACGCGGATGCTGGTCGTAGGTAGTGTGGGACTGCAAGCAGTACAGGTTTATTATCTGACTCATATAGCAAAATCTTTGCCTTTTTAAGCAGAAATATTAATGATCGTTCATAAGCCACTTGCTTATGGCTTGAAAAATCCAACATATTGTTCTTTTTCAGCTTATTATTATTATTGCAAATTAAACTAACATTGCACTGAAAATGCAAACAGCAGCATTTTCTATACTGTGGTAAATAGCAATTTTGTCCCTCAACTTGATAAAAGTATAAGGATGAGTGGATAGAATATTCTGTATAAATGGGGCTTGTTTTCTTTGGTCATGTTAACTCATCGTTAACATTTCTGAGGGATTTGCTAAATACCTGGGAAGAGGGATATTATTTACAGAGTATCTGTAATGGGTGACACTTCTACATCATGTTTTTTTCTGTCTGGTGAGGTGAAGGTGTGACAATGTACCACAGTCATTCCTGCTGTTTGTTTCTGAATCAGGTGAAAACAGCTGCTAGGAATTACAAGGTTGATCAAACGATTGCATTTGTGAGTTGTGAAGAAAGGTGGCATTCCAGACATTAAGAACCCACTGGGCTCATGGTCTGACGTTTTAGGGGGTTGCTTTACTAATGATTCTCTTCTCATTTGGCGTCAGACTCCAAGAAACCCCTTCACCTTACACCAATGGTAACAAAAACCCTGCTCTTTCTGTTTTTTCCCCCAAGTGGAATGACAAAGAATTCTTATATATGTGATATACCTCATTATAATATATGAGAATTGTCTTCACACGGCTCTTCTGAACATTTTATTTGAACAATTGTAGCAGTATTAGTCCCAACAGAATCACTGCCAATTTCTCAATGTCTCCCGTTCTTTCTTTTCTACATGACTCCCCCAGATTTCATACGGTGCGCACGCTACACCCAGAGCTACATACCCCTTTTTGGTTAGGGTGATAAAACTTTAAAAACAAAGGATCGATATGACCTCTTGCACAAGAATGTTTGTGCAGTCTACCACAACTAATCTATGAGAAAAAGAAAATGAAGGTTTAGTGTACCTTTAAAAAAGGAATGAAACCATTGTTTCAAGGTTTCTGCTTAATGCCTTCTTATGGCAAGCTGGCAGTAAAAGTTGGTGACTTGTGTAGGATTTTTGTATTCGCCTTTTTCCCTTAAACTGAGCTTAGTTTAGTCTTTGTGTTTTTATAGCAACCGCTGCAGATTTAAGTGATAGAAATAGCTGTGTGTCGGAATGCCAGCAAAAACAACAAATGAAATATGACTGGCTGAGTTTTATAGATCTAAATTTGAACTAATGTGCATTTGGATTCCTCAACATTCTAATGACGACAACATTTTAGAAAGTGTCATGTGGTGGACTGAAAACTCCTTGCAATCCCTTTCAGTTGGATTTTTTATAACAGTCCCTGATAATTGATTCTAATGAAAAAACTGGTCAGCCCTTGAAACATAGTATTTTTGATGCCGTATGTGTTAAACTTTAAATCATCAGTGTTTAGTACAAGGCTGTTTTGTGTCATTGTTCTTGAGCCAGAACTACTTCTCTTACAATCACAAAGTAAAAGCATAATTTATTTTGGATCTGTCCACTTTTTTGCCCTTTGGGAGGTAATTAAAGGTCTAATGTTTACTCTTTTCTAAAATAGTTTACTCTATTCTATATTTATAAAAACAGAAAAGGAAATGTATCTCACCATATAAGTGCAATTAATCTTCTGGTAGATTTGGTTGGTGTTTTGGAAATGTACAAAAGTTGTTAATCTCAGACCACCACTGAAAGGTGATTATTTCAATCCCTCCTTTTGGGGTTTGATGTATGTTCAGTGTGTGAACTATAGAGGTCAGCCGAAAGAGAAGCACATTATTCTTTGCACAATATTTTAAAAACTTGCAATGTATCACAACACCACTGTAACTAATCATTGTCAATTACCATCACAATAACAAAATACCACAGTGGATGGATATGTTAATTGCCAGAGCAATTTGAGTGGATATTTCAATCATCTCTCAATTATCATTGTCTAAAATTACCCTTATTTCAAGTTTTCTGCCAAAATTTTTGAAAAGTGACATAATTCAGCCCCAAAGCTAAATAGTAATATTATCTCAAATAATAATATGGACAAGAAAGCTCAGTGTTTGCATTTCAGCATAGAGAATAATTTTGTATGAGAGTAATTGTACATGATGTGCCAAAATACAAAAAATATTCAAATGAATAAGGAAAAGATGTTATACTTTATATATAGATAAAGATATAATTTGTAAATATGTGTCAAGCGATTGTGATATTTTTGGATCATAATAGTTATCTAAAGTTATTGTAACAACAGAAAAGAATTGAACATGATGGATTTCTGGTGTTCCAATACACACAATGGCAGACCTGCATTTACAATATTACAATGTTACATTGTTTCATGAAAGGATTAAGTTGAAAGGTCTTCCTTCCAAAAATCATTCTGCTCCCTTTTGTTGGTTTAACTTTCCTTTTTATTTGCTAATAGATGGCATTACTGAAACTTTTTTTGGCAATCTTAAAACAATGCTATCTTAACTCTGCTTTATTGAGTAACTATCCAGTCACAGTAAACTCTGGTGATGCTGTACCCTGCTCAAAATCAAAAGGATTGCAGTCAAAATCATTTTGAATAATAACTCACTTCCTCGTGCCATTGTTTATTACCAAAGTCATTCGTAGAATTTGAACTAGTAACTTGCAGTAATTAGTCCACTTTCTTAACCATCTCCCAGCTTGCTCCCAGATTATGTTTTCATAGCACTTTTCCCCTCATAATATGTATCTTAGCATAGCTTATTAATAATATTTTCTGCTTTATTAATAATCCAGAACTTCATGTTAGGTATGACAGTATGACCACCTCTAACCAAATGTCTGTGAGGTATCTTGTATGAATTAGACTTACCGTTATATGTTTACAACTGTGCATGGTGTTTTGGTTCCATGTTTAATGGAAGCCCTGACTTGTACAAACCAAAATCAAGACCTACATGATTCAAATTGTGTGAGATATATGTTAGACTTCAATTGAGAATCACATTTGACTGGAGTATTTGCATGCAGCACTGTTGTGAATAGTGAATTAATGTATTTTTTATGCAGTTGACTGCAATTTCTTTACAGTTTTTCTATACTGGTGTTTAAATAGTGAGTAGCACTTCCTCACACAGCAATGACTGCTGGCAGAATAGTGCAATTTAACCTAATTTCACTAAATGATGCACTGTACCCCACCGATATTTTTGGAGGGATTGTAAGGAAGAGGGGATCAGGTTAATTTAATATTACAGTTTTATCACTGGTCCTTTCACCTGGTTGGGGGGTTGAACCCATTCAGCATGGACACTGTTATTTCTTCTTCATGATTCAGAGCGTAGTTACAGACGTCTATGTCCATTTCATCTCAGGGCCCTCTGAGGGAAATAGCAGTGGAGTAAATAACTATAAAATGTCAGGCTGCATCATAAATAGATTTGGAAATAGATTTGTTTAGCTTGCCAAGACACTTCGGAAGTACTTCATAATGCATTAATATCTATCCCAGTAGATATAAAAAAAAAAACACAGTTGAGTGTGTGGCTTTGCTGAAATTTTAAGCCTTACTACGGTGCATGTAGAGTGATAGATATTTTGTTACAATTCTCTGGAATTTCAATCGTAGTCTCGTTTTAAATAAGTTTGCCTAATTGTGGCAAAAACTTGGTAACCCACTGAATGTTTCACATATTTTGCCGTATCATGATCCTTTTCGGTGCCTCCACTGCCGTCGCAGACCTGATTTCTGTGGAACAAACTGGACTATGACTATTTACCTACTTGAAGTATATACTGTAGCGTACGATGGAAAAATTTTTTGGAGATGCTAAACATATTTGTTCTTTGCAGGAAAAGATGGAAGTGGAATGTATAACATCTTAGTAAATCTTGGAGTAGTTTTCATCCATCTGTGAATTTTCAGGAGGTGGAGAAGCAATGAAATTCTCCCAGGAGAGAGTCCTGTGTTAGCAGCAGTAATGGGATCTACAGAGTGCCAGCAATTTGAAGACACATTCTTCTTTTTTACTGCAGAAGGTCAGCAGACTGGGTCAAGTTCATTTCCTGTCCCCTTTCCAGCTTCTCTCTGCTTCTGGATAATCCCTTTTGAACAGGAACCTTCGTCTGCTTCCCTTGTACAACTTTGAATGGGTAGTAACTCTTTTAATTATAAAATTTTTATGTTGTTTATACTCTTATATATTGTGCCTAATGGTATTTTTGAATGTGAATACAAAGCAAAGTACAGGTTTGGTTTCGGAGCAAAAACATTTTCCTTGAACTTAATGGACAAAGGAAAGGGGACGACTCACTGGGTATCTCTGTTCTCCTCCTGACTGCGTGATTTGTTGTCTGCTGTGGATCTGAATGTATGGAGTCTGCGAGTTTCTCTCTCTGTTTCTGGGTTTCCACTGGGCACCCAGTTTGCCTCCCACAGTCCAAAGATATGCGTTTGGGTCGCTCTCTGTCTCTGCATATGTGTGTCCTGCAATGGACTGGATTTCCGTCCATGGCGTCCCCTACCTGGTGTTCTGTGTGTCTTATAATAAGGCTGGAGGTTTTCCGGAAACCCTCTGCTGAGTAAATGATTTACTTATATTTATTTATATTTTATCCAACAGGGTCAATCAGTCCAGGGAGCAATTGGGGGTTAAGGGGCCGTGCCCAAAATCACTCAGTCCACCACAAGATTTGAATGGACGATCATGGCCAAGGCATCCTACCCCACTGACCTACACAGCACCCCCATGGTCAGTATGTTCAGTTCTGTGCGTACACTACACAGAGCCTGAATTTAAAATTCCATACTTTCCTTTTCCTGTGTAATGTCCCTAGCCATAAAATGACAAAATGTGCCAGAATATGTGTTATATTTTGAAAATTGAAACAGTTTCAACACCTGTTCCATTCAGCAGTGACCCGATTGAGAAGCTTTCTAAACATATGTGAGAAAAATATGCCTAGCTTGTTGTAAATCACCCTTGGCCCTAAATACCTGACACCTATGTGAAAGTCCTCTTCCAAAGCCCCTTCAATCATTACCCCTAAGACAGTGCTTGTCAGTAATCAGTATTTTTTGTCTGTTGTCATATATTACCTTAACAGTTTTACAGAAGTTCATGCAGTGATCATATAGCTCAATAGTAATGTTTTAGTAATAAAATGTAATCTTTAGCAATATCATGGAAGTGTCATTAAATTCAAAAAAGTAATTAAGAGGAATAGTTCCGATTAGGACATGTATGGTTTCGTTCAGCACTTTGTATCCCGGATCTTGCTGAATAAGTGCGATTGGGTTTGGACCGTAATATGGTGAGGTCCTAAGGCGTCCTAAGGCGTCCTGGGGAAGTCCTCCATCTTCATGTCACCTCCTCAGTTATTTCTGCCTGAGAAAAGCCACCCAGCTCCTGGCTGTTGCAGGGACATTTTTTACATACTTGCTGAGGGATCAGTCTAGTACACACCACCCAAGGAGAGCAACTCTGTTTTAAAGGGCAACATTTTAAATGAGCTCAGTATTTTGGCTCTTAACAAAGTAGCAAAACTTTAATTCTCCCTGGTTCCTTGCAAAGAACTAAACTGACATATTTTGGAACAACAGCCTAACAGACTGAAAAATACCCGTTTTAATCCAAGAATCTAACTAAATTATTATAGGATGTTAAAGACAGAGTTTCTTCGTAAACCATCTGGTGTTAGGAACAGAGTTTATTAGGTAAATCTGAAAAGTTGAACTGGGCGAAACGGCACTGCTAGAAGCATAACTGCAGTAATAGATAACTGATAATGATCACTATGTGCTTGGAATTCAGTGCAAAAAATAATATATGCATGTATTGTTTTGTAGTCTGTATACTCTTGAGCCTGTTATAATGTTAAGCGATAGTCTGAATTTAAATTGTCAGGGGAAATACTTATTCACCTTTTATTATAACTGGGTCTATGTTTCCGTATCAAGATTTGTGGATTTTGCCACACAGGGAAATAGTTCATTTCCAAGGTAAAATATCACACGTTAACACTGTAAGAAATATATAAGAATTGGAAAAAGAAGGCAAACTGGCTGTACCAGAGTCTTATCTTTATTGACACTGACAGGTTGATCTGACAAATACTACATTCTGACTTGCAAGCAAATGCAATGAAGTGGAACTTTATTTAAATTTCTGTAGGCAGTTTCTAGTGAATGTTTAAATGTCATTCTGTGGCAATTATGCAAACCTCAGATCAAACCACTAAACACAAATTCATTTACCATTAGCTAATGTTATTGAAAGAAACAATAAGATTTTATACATCTTGATACATATGAAAGCAATACTTTCTCATTTTCTTTGATTGTTCATAACTTATTTTTGGTGTCCATTATTTGTGGCCCATTGTGATTCAGGTGGGAAAATGTGTACCAAAATATTTTTGAATATAGCTAGATTGCGAGGCTAAATTTTGCTGAGAAGGAAATGCTCCTTTCCACTTCCCTAAAACTAATTTTAAGTGTGATCTAAATGCCATTTTATGCAAGAAAATGAGGAGAATAGGTGAATTTTCTAACAATTTTCTAATTAGTTCAGAAATGTCTAGGAGTTTCACATAGTACTACTATTTTTATTTATTTATTTTTTGAATGGGCAAAATGTAAATATAACTGATTGAGAAACCCTGTTTTACCTGTAGGTAAGACTGAGAATAAAATGCATATATTCTGTGGGATGCAGGCATTATTCAGCCTAAGATTCCTCAAGTCCTGCTTGGAATAATAATCTGGTAAAACAACCAATCTGCTATGTAGTGTCACTTTTATTCAACAGTTTAAATCCTGACCTCAGGGGCAAACAGCAACTGTTTGACAGTTGCTGTAGATAGCTCAGTTCTTTTCGTCCTTTGAAGGTCGTGGCCAGTCTACCGTTAACTTGTTCATTAGATTTGCTAGGAGCATATTTACACCTCAGTATTTATTTCCAAGTTCTTATTTTTATTATTAAATCTAATTTAAAATGCACAGAGTTTTGAAACCTGCTATTCTTCAATATATTAACTAGAAGAGTGAATTTGGAGCACTCCCTTAATAAATAAATAATATTGCTATTCTAAAATTATCGGTCATCAAGAAGAATGTAAAAGCTGACCGTACTTTATTGGCTTTATTAACTTTGGTTGTACTCATTTATTTAAAAATGGCCAAACAAATGTTACATAAAGTGTTTTATTCAAAAATAAATATTACAATACATTTTCACAGGATATTCATGCTCAACTTAATATGCAAAATATGGAATTCCAGGAAAATTCTGTACCATGTGTCAAAGTAGCAAAAAGAACACATATAGTACTGTTGTAGAAAATTAATAAATGCAAAAAATGCCTCCAGGAGGCAGATTCCTGTGACTGCGCAGTGGGTTTATGTACATGCACTTTTAACTGCGATACCTTTGTTTGATGTGTTTAATAACATTTCCCTTTAGAATCCTGAAAGCTGATTGAGCAATTAGCCTGGGGGAGGGGAAGAGGGAGCCCACTAGAATAGAGCTCTTTGTCATTCGTGCCATTGTTACCCATTCAGGCAGCTTCCATTCAAGGGAGAAATCTTTACCTCTAAAGCTCGCACTTCTGTTGCTCCCAATCAATCACAGACCCCGCTTTTGCCCGCGTCGCCTGACAGAGCTATAACCAGTCTAAGCATAAGGGCCCGAAATCTGCCCCCGTCCGTCCCACCAAAGCTGCCTGCATCTACAGCACAGGACAGCACACATTCTTAATGGCCACTTTGCACCCATATGTCACCAGCATTCCTTCGCTCACAGAACCCCCAAAAGTTGGACCGGGGGGAGGGGGGGGGGGACTGCACCAGTCTTAGTTCAACATATAAGGAGAAGGAAATTTCGCTAGCAAAAGATATAGTGCTGTGCGTTAATCACCATGCCTCCAGTTCGACTTTATTTACACACGTATCGCTCCACCGTCCTTTCGCACTTCTTGCAGGTGACATAGCAGCACCAGTGGTATCTGCAGTGACACCTCTCGACTGTCTTCTCCATGTACGCATTATATCCTCTGCCGCAGCACATCAGATGGCAGTTGTCACTGCCGTTAGACGTCTTGTTGCACTGCCTGGGTGATGAGAACACGCCTTGTTACAGCTTGTGTTATACCTACAGCTGCTACAATGGAATTCCCAGGCTTGGGGTTAGCTGGCTGCTACATACATTGGTTTCCACATCATCTGATCACACAAACAATTTATTTAATCGTCCCTCTAATAGCACTAAGGTTGTTTGCAAAAAACTTATGATAAGAACTGGGCCTGTTGTGTATCACCTGAACGAAAAAATGAAAATACCTGTCATGCGTGCCCATTGAGCCGTGCTTCTCATTGTGTGCGCAGTAGTCTGGGGAACTGAGCAGGTAAACAAGCTCAGTCTCCCTCACTGGCCTGACGTCCAGCTCCTTAGGCACAAGCTGTTTACGGGTCCCCATGTGTCGATGGATCACTTTGGTCGCTGCAAGGTATTTGGATTTGAGATCTGCGGCGATGTGGTTGATATCATGCAGCCCCTTCCAACATGTCTTGACTGAACAAGATCCAGATACACCGTGACACTTGCACTTAGTCTCCATGGAATCTACAAGAGACTTAAAATGGAGAAAATGTGTTATCATTATGAAGAAATGTTTTCAACCATAAAAGAAATATTTGGGGGAAAAATCCATTAATAGTCGCTATACCTGTCTTCCAACAGCGTTGTTGTGCAGATGCATCAGCCGAAAGGCTTGAGGGCCAAATCTGCTGTTTTTCATGGGCGCATCAGAGAATGCAGAACCCATCTGAAGACCGTAGCGAAGATTGTCGCCACAGCCGCCCCATCTGAAATCGGGTCCCGCTTGCTCCGCCGGCGCCGGCGCACAGGAGCAGCTGGGCAGCTCTCCGGAAGCGCAGGCTCGGGCGATAGAGTGGCTCACCACCGCGGCGGCTAAGGAGAATACAAAAGCCGATTCTCGCGTACCTAGGGAAACATGTAAGCCAAATCAGTTGTGCAAAACATGCGTATTTACATGAAAAAATCTGTAAACAAAACACTTGTGAATGCAGGTTTATGTAGTAAAAATAATTCTACGTATGCGCAACTAAAGTTTACCTTTTGCTAAATCCGGTGTGAAATGCGGCGCGCTCTCGATCGATGAGCAATTCCACCGCATGTCCTTGAATGCGTGCTGACAAGTGAGTTTGGTAAGCTTTGCTGCATGGACGATACTGTGCATCAGTTCCAGATTTCGCCGGCAGAGCTGTAACTGATCCGGGACCAGGCCATCCAAAAGCTTGCAGTGATGCGTCTGATTCCATCCAACTGAGCTACCATTTACCGTGAGTCCTCTACAAAAAGGAAGCAAAGTTCTCTTCATGTCTAACCATTCAAAACCTAACTCATACAAATACCAAATCAGAGAATAAACAGTTCAGAATGATACATTTAGTAATTAAACTAGTTAATCACACAATCCATTTAATAAAATGAATACCCATACTTACAGCCAATGGATTGCTGAGCAACGGTATATACAGAGTAATGTCAGCAAAAGTAAATTAATGGTTTTCATTATAGTTCAGTTTGGAACTTTGTTAAAAACCTTACAAAAATCTAGTGGATTAAAATATTGAGAATAGTATATTCCCGAAGTATGGCGAAGTTCGTTTGTAATCCAGACGAAATTATTCCTTATCCGATTGACACACCGCCCCGGGTACAGTACACCCAGCTATAACATGTTGTGTCCCTTGTCGCCTTATATACATCCCCCCCCCCCCAAACCACGCCCATCGACCCGAAGTAGATTAATGAGATTCTTAGGCATCGTACATTCCCCAGTCGTGAATATCAACGAGTTACATTCATAGGTAAATCGGTGGCAAAAAGAGACGCCCGAAAGCCGTACTCATGTTCTGTTTGATTATATATTCAGAAAATACGAGACAAAATGGTCAATAACAGTCCATCTATACAAAATACTAAGTAGATAATAACTTGGCAACCCAATAAAATTTTAGTTTGATTCGCAGTGATTATTGCGCTATATAACTCAGTTGATCCAAAATATCACATTTTATAAATTTATGCAAACGCCAAACATTTTAGAAAAAACAACATTCTAAAATTAAATAGGCTATAATTTGCAATATCCCCTAGCAAGAATACGTCGAGCATAAAATGGTACATAAGTTATGCTTAAATACAGGTAAATAAACTGAGATCAATTACGATTGATTTGTACATTTTGATTAAATTGATGATTGTTTCCTAAACTAAAAAAAGTCTAAGTGGACCAAAAAACAGAGCGCTACCTGGCTCGTTGGTCTAGGGGTATGATTCTCGCTTAGGGTGCGAGAGGCTCCGGGTTCAAATCCCGGACGAGCCCTTGTGTTTTATTCTGTTACGGTTATAAAAGTGTCCATAAGCAAAAGGCATTGATTTTTATCCAATTATTATTGAGAGAACATTCTGACGGGACACGCAATTGAGCAATAGTATTGAACAACATGAAGAAATGCTCAACATAAAAACGCTAATAAGGAATAGCCGAAATATTTATTTAAAAACGTTTAATATAGTTAACGAATCGATAAACATATGGCCTATACTACGCGCACCGTAAACCTTTGTAAATAATGGCCAAAGGGCACTGTGATATTAGTTGAATCGTTTTCTTGTTTTAATACAGCCTCTATTTCCTAAAGGCGAAAGTCAATAAACACTTGCCACGGAAAACTTTCAGACTATGGCTTTTATGCCATTGAAGGCAGTTGCTTGTGTCTTGGTAACAAATTTACAGGTGTCATAATTTGACACATCCTGTCGCCACAGTCCCGCATTCGTCAGTCGATTGTCATGCATGGAAACCTGTTATTTTCGCACTTTCCTTTTTGAGTTAGTCACCCTAAAACCACACCGCACGTTTTCACCCACGGCAAGAAAAAGATGTGGGCAATTTTGATTTTCTAAATATTTTCCATTCAGCCATAGAAACTACTCTTCATCCCGACGTGTGAAATTAGAATAAGTTATAATCAGGCCATTAAAAGATCAGACGGCAGATATAACGTGGTTGCAGAAAGGACAATTAAATCAGTGATTTAGTGGTTAATTAAGATTAACACAGCTTAATCCACCAAAGAGGTTTCCCAGCATTACTCAGTCGTGCAACTGATTATAATAATCCAATTATCAGAAGCCAGCAATTGCCCCAATATTATTCTAAACCTAAAATGAAAAGGAAATTTTGAGTGAGTTATTTTTGAAGTACAATGACATTGTGTTTACGCGGTGTTCTGCAGTTGCTTTTTTGATATTGATTTTTTTTCCAGCTTGTAATGGAATTACAGAGGCTTTAGAATTATTCTTTTGTTGTATTACATTTATTACAACCAATCCATGATCATAAAACAACCCGAGAACTGGCTTTAAGAGGTATTGCCACTTGAGGGATTTTAAGTAGTTAATTATCTGCATGTGGTCTAGGATTAGTGGTTGAAAGATTTTTTCAGGGGATATCAGTGGGTCATAGTAAAGGCTTAATTTAACCTACTGTTTATCTAGTCCTCATTGTAGTCCCTTTACCAGAGAGGGTAGCTTTTTCTTCTTAAGTATTTTTCAGAAGATTTTGAAAGGTTTTAATTATTGCCAACATGAACTTTGTGGACTTTGACAAAATGAAAGACAAATGGCTTTTTTAAAAACTAGCAAGGGTTTAATAAGTTGTTCAGCACAAATTATGTCAATTTGAATTCACAATATGTTTTTATTGTAGTAAGATGACCGATGATTACTGGTAACCCTGAACCCAAAATGCCCTTTCAGTCTTAAATGTTATCTTCCAATGTTTGGCATGACAAGGAAGCTTCTACTGAGACAATAATCATGGTGATGTGAAATGTCACAGTAGTTTGTACCATGCCTTCAACCCGCTTGATAGCATTGAACAAAATAAGGGCAGCTTGGCTCTTTCAATGACACAATTAAACCACCTTTTGCAAAGTTACAGAAAAGTGGGTCGTTCTTTCGTTTTCTGTTTGGAACTGAAGCTCATGCCTCATACGCAAAATGCAAATAGCTGAAGATCTGATCTCACCAATGTTAAACTGATGTAGCCTATGTCATACCTTAGACACTTTATCAGTTGTAATTTACCAAACATTTCTAGAAATCTATTGCCATTTTGTGGCTTAGTACTTAAGTTAATCAATGTCATTCTTCAGTTGAGTCATAGGTTTCTTAAATTACCCAAATGAGACAAATAAATCAACCAGAAATTCTCTAAATTCTTATGGAAGATGCAGGTTTTATGGAAATCCTTAAAATGAGCTCAGAGCCTCTGGATTATATACAAACGTCAGCTTACAGACAAAAGCCACGCTGCACAAAAAGTGGCTTACCATTCAGAATTATGTAATTAGTTATATTTGTGTGGAATCATTGCTATATTTTGTATGTCCAATTATATATATGTTATTTCACAAAAATACCTTCTAAATGTGGCCACTTGGCAAAGGGGAGTGACAGAATGGCATATACCTCTGAAATGCTACATAGAATCAAGAGAATCAAGAATATCTTTACACAGAAATAACAAGACTTCATCTGAGAAGTTTTCTAGTTCAAAATCTTAAATATCATTGCCCGCCATTAAGTTTCAGCGATCTATGTAATTATATGAAAACCTAAATGTGGACATAAAGGAATGCAGAAAATACTACTTGCTGTAGAAAAAATCATTTAAGCTTTACAAAAACAAAGGACTTTTCTTAAATCCATGTACAAATCCATTGTCTTCTAATTCTCATCTCAAGCACATTTAATAGTGCTTTATCTTTTTTTAATCATTTAAGTTCAAAATTAGCAAGAGAGTTAAAATTGAGATGATATAACTAAGAACATATGTTAATAGATAGAACTTATGAACGACGTAGCATTAAGAAGGTTTCGAGAAACTGGGCCCTGAGCAGGATGTGAAGAACATGATCGAAATTCATGATGTTAGCAAATTGCTGATGGATGCTAATTATCACCAGAACAGTAAGCATACTTGAAAGTTCTTTGTATTGGCATATATCACTGTTCCTAACAACTTGAGGGGCTTCTGTTTCTTAAGCGCCTCCTAGACGAATTTCAGATTCAAAAGCCGTAAGGAACCTTTCTTTGTCATCAGACTTTGTAGTTTTAACTCACTAGACTGATCCTTTGTACATCACAAGCAAAACATATTTGATCTTCAATTGTTTTTTTGATTGTGATAATATGTATCGACATCTCAACCTAGTGTGCATGTGTTATGTGTAGCATTCATTTCTGAAGAAGATCCATCATGTATCTGCATCCTTGGATTGGGGGTTGATTTAAATGTTGAGGGTGTTTATTTGACTGAAACTTCCCAACACAAGGTTTCTTTCTTGTTAGCACTGTTACAGATCAAGTAGAGTCTTTCCTTTTGTTGGCTCTCCAGGTTGACACTGGGTGTAATCACTGTTAAGAGGTGAGATGATGTTCATGTTTATGAAAGCTAGACTTGGTGGGAGGGGGGCTGACTTTGCATACAGGAGCCCGTCCTTCCTGTCTCTCCCCTTATTCCACCAACAATGCTTATTCGTGGCAGTAGAAATTAACCATTTTGACAAATGGATACACACGATATTGTTGTGTGTATTGTGACTTCCACAGATAGCCGTTTGAAGTCTTTCCTGTGCAAGTAGTTTCTCTTTGAAATACACAGGAATGGCTGTATTGGGCACCCTGCTGCAGGACAGTATCAGTCATCTCACATTTCTGTGATGTGTTTTGTTTTTATCATAATTTCTAGAATCTTTAGTGGAGTTTTACGGCATCATACATTAAGTAAATGCACGAGCTTTAATTTTACTGACCAGATAAAATTAGTATTTCAGACAGTATAAACCTGAGAAAAAATGCAGTAAATAAAAATAATAATAAAAAAATCATCCATCCATCCATCTATCTTACACGTGGGGGATATAAATCTCTTGTGTTTTTCTTTATAGAAGCAAAGGTTCATTTAGGGCTCTGCCAGGAAGCTAGAAAGAACCTGGTCACCTGGTCACATGTTACATGGTATAATTCACTCAGTAGCACATATTCAAAATATGAATGCTTATAACGTTTAACTACTTCTAACTACACATTTAAGGCACAATAATTCAAGCTTGCCTAAATATTTATCCATCTTCAAAGAACTTATCCTGGAAGGGGTCACCAGACCAAAGCCAATGTAAATGTAACGTAAATACAAGACAAGGGAATTTCACACAGTGTTACACATAATAAACAAACAAACAAACAAATAGGAAAGACTTTGCTGTTGCACAGCCAAGTACGGTCCAACCAAGGTAAGAGTAAAAGTGGAACTTTATTTGTAAGGATGGTTTCATGGTTTTGTAAATTTGTATCGTGTTATCCGCAGCCCAAACCCCCAGCACACCCCCAACTTTGCAGGAAAGTCTGGGTGGGTGTTTAGCACAGCAATTGTCCCCATCATTAAAGAAACAGTGCACAGCGTTCCTTTAGAAGGTTACTGAGTACCAGAGCAAGTCACATTTTAATTCTATTTAAATATCATATATACCCATATTTTTCGAGTAATTATTGCTGATGTATGTTTTCTTTTAAATAATCCATTGTCAGGGGCTCGCGGGAGGGGAGGGTCTAAAGCGCCCCCTGAAAACTGCCAAACACCCCCAGTAGCACCTCATAAAATACTGTAACATCACCAAAATTGTTTAAGTAAGCAGACTTCTGTGTACATGTGCGATGTATCTGTTTAAAACGTACAAAAATTATGTGGCCATTAAGAGCACGGACGTCACGGGAGCAGACGCGCCCCCTCTCGGAAGTTCAGCGAATAATCGCAGTTGCTTTACAGCGTTTTGAAAACAGACCGATTTCTTGCGTCTTTGCCCGCAGAGGGTCCATGGGCGTCGCCGCCATTAAATCTGAGGGGGACGTGCGTGTCCCCCCTCACATTTCATAATTATTAGTTTGTATCCCTCAACATTTAACATAAAATATTAGTTAACCCAGCGCTGTTTCTATTGCTTCGCGAAAGAATCCATTCCACTTGATCGATATGAGAATACACATATGGCATCTAATTCATTAAAAAAAATCTGGGGGACGGGCCCCAGACCCCCTGCCAGTGTGTCCCCCCCACATTCAAAATGCTTCTGACGCCCCTGAGAGGGTCAATGAAATAATAATGAGGTCAATCAAATAGACTCATTCGCAATGAGATTGTGCCGATTTTGCCCGTTTAACGTTTTAAAGTGAAATAAATGATCGTGGCATTTATGCAATAGAATAATTACTACTAACTAACTGAAAAACACTCTGTCCAAACGCGTTAGCTCCCCCGAAGCATCCCTGTACAAAGCCTGAATGAAACCAGTCCATAATTTTATATGGAAATAAAACTAACGGAAGATGAAACAATGAGGAAACACAGTTAAGCATAAGTATATATCCCGAGTACAACTGATCCTAATTCAGGTTTTGGGATTTTACTTTTTTGCCCATTAAAGTCGTGTTTTATGGAAAACTTTATGGAAAATAATTTTTAAAAATATCTTCCTATAGAGAGGTTAAAAAATACCGCAAACAAAGAAAAAATTTATTTCCACACATTAGGAAAATATTCCATTTACAAAGAACTTTCTATTTTATATACATATATACAATCACAGTATTATAAAAATGTACATGACATTCCTAATGATTCACTACTTAATTCAAGTGAAGTGACAGGACTCCAAAATTGGCTACAATGAACTTTTAAGGAACTGTAAATATCAAAAAGAAAACTATCCGGTAATGACCACGGCACTGAAACCTTAAATTGTATATTGTCCCAAAAAGCATGAATTTATATTAAAAAAAAATACTGCTTAATAATGGAACAGCATAATTTAGCTGTGTTAAGTTGCCAATTATAAATAAAACAAATGTATGTAATTGATATTACAACTCCAGACTGCAACAAAAATATTGTTCAACTTTTAAGACATACCAAATGTTATACAGCTTGAAAGTAAAATTCCTGCACCCATCTGAGTGAAATTATCTATGAATCCGTTATCCGTTAACATACTGCAGGTGTTCTGTGAAACCAGAACTGACAACGACATTGGGTTTGGTTTGAGGGTCTGATTGGCAAAAAAAAAAAAATCTGTTCATGGTTTAATTTAGTCATACTAGCAGTTTGTCAAAGAACAAAAGAGAATAGTTCAAGTCAGATTCATTATTTAATTCCTTTACATCACATTTTGTGAAATATGCCGAACTTATGACAAGGACACAATTATAAACCTGTATTTCGCTGTTGCATTAAAACAATAAAGTTACCTGTTGATAAACAGTGAGGTGACTCCATAATAATTCATATACATGAATACACATTGAGCAATAAGCTAAAACATTATGACCAACCCCACAAGACGTGAATAATGTTGACTATCTAGTAGTATCAGTGCATATCAAGGTCTGGGGTACATTAGACGGCAAGCTAACATTCAGTACTTGTAGTTGACATGTTGTATGCAGAACACATGGGCATAGGGTGGAAATTAGCGGGAGAACATTTTAAAACAAATTTGAGGAAGCACTTCTTTACACAGCATGTAGTTAGAGTATGG
>JAOYFF010000039.1:4390970-4403869 GCA_025773925.1 Cryptomyrus ogoouensis | reverse complement strand
TTGCATACTTTACAGTGGAAAACCACCAGTTTGTAGTACAGCTTGAGTATGGATTGTGTACTTTAAAATGGAAAACCAGCAGTTCATGGTATGACTCGAGCGTGGATTGCATACTTTACAGTGGAAAACAACCAGTTTGTAGTACAGCTTGAGTATGGATTGTGTACTTTAAAATGGAAAACCAGCAGTTCATGGTATGGCTCGAGCATGGATTGCATACTTTACAGTGGAAAACCACCAGTTTGTAGTACAGCTTGAGTATGGATTGTGTACTTTAAAATGCAAAACCACCAGTTCATGGTATGGCTCGGGTACGGCTTGCATACTTTACAAAGGGAAATCACCAGTTTGTGGTATGGCTCGGGTAAGGCTCAGTTCTTAGTAGCAGTGGAAAAGTGCCATTTGTCTATGATTAGACACAATCTGCCCAGCACTTTCTGGATTATGGTTGCTTTGGTATCATGTTTTCTGCTTTCATTGTTCGTTGGTTGTGTTGATCCCCCTAACCTCCCACATGCTCTTTGTTTATCACCGTGTTGGTGCTGCTTTTGGGTTAGTTAGTTAGAAAGGTAGCTGTAGTGTATTTTGTGCATGTGGGTTTTTCTTTGCTGTTTTGATAAAATCCACATTTCACAATTGTTTTCCATCTCTCACACCATGGAGTACATGTGAGGTCCTATGCTAGTATCTTTCTACAGAAACTAACACTTTGCTATATTTTTCAACTCCCAATAAGAGCAAACTTCAACAATTTTATAAGTATGGTTATTTGTCAATAAGAATATGATTTTAGTCCAAGAACAACATCCAGTTCTAAACCTTCCTGTTATAAGCATAATTCATTTTACTATATAAATAAGAATGCCTTAATGGCTGTTCAATCATGTATAAAGCATTGCGGTACTTGAAGGAAATAGTCAAAAAATCCGGTATTAAGGGTAAGGTTGGTTGTGGCAATAAGAATTTTAGTTTGTAATTTAGCATTAATATAAACTCATAATAAAAAATGCAAAACTAACTGATTGCATGTTTTGAAAAAAAAATAAGGCAAACGTCTGGGCCAGCGGCACTATTTAAGAAGTTTAGTCCAGACACTTAAGGGACTCTGAGGGTTTTCTTTTAAAAGCAGTCACTTCCCTTTAATGAATTCTTCCCCGCGGCTGTTTACATATAAAATTTAGTTTATGCCAGGTAGGAAACAGAAAAACATAACATAAGATAAATATAAGTATTGCTTAAGAATTCCAAGCAGAAAAATCATGAAACAACTACAATGAAACAGACAATATAAAATATGCTGTGTGATATTGATGACTGATACAGACTCAAATTCAGTAACTCTTCAATGACTATGTCCAAATATATTATAGCCCTGAATGCAACAAACATTGGTGGGAAATAATAGCATGTTTCATCATATACCTCAGCTCATCTTAAACTGGTCATTCATCACAAATATTTAATTTCAAAGTTGTCAAACATTGTCTGTAATGTAAATGTTAACCTTCCTTTTGGCATTTTAATTCCTGGACATGCATTTTGAGATTTCTGAGGCCTGAAAGCATTTCTGCAAATGTTTAACTTCTTTTTCAGCATTACCCGGATGAACACTACTTGATGACATACAGGAGTCCGGATATCTTGCTGAGAATAAATTGATTGTAATTAAGCATTAAGCTGGCAGTGGCTGTGTTTGCCCTGCACTCTCTTCCACGGTCTTTATTTTAAGGAGTTTAACTGCTCCATCCCACTGAGGAGTAATTAGAGTCATTTCCTGTCAGATGAAATTTTTCAAGAGCAGAGGGTTTGATTTAATCGCCAAGGTAAGGGAGGCCACTGGATCTTTTGCAGACTAAGTACGACCTACTCAGATGTTTCACGCCGTCAGCTGGAAAACTGCATTAAAAAAAGAAATCTGGCTTCAGTGCGATAATACAGTGTTAAGGTAATACAGCTGATTTTATATGGTGCTCACAGAGTCTCTTGGGACCCTTACTTACTTTATTCATTCGTTTACAAAAACATTATCACATTAGAAACAACCAGTGGTTTTAAGCAAAACATTCATTTCAAGTTTCATGAAAGTGCTGTTCTGAGTTACAAAGTTCATTGACAAGCAGTCTCTTTGTGTGCCTTTGACACTTAAAAAGAAAATTTCTGTGTGGAAGATATGTACAGATATGTGAAACATTGCTTGTCAACAGACTTTTGTTATGAAACCAATAAATCTGCAACATTTTTACACAGACAGTCTGTCTGTAAGCACTGCATCTTAAATCCAAATGATTAAATTTAGAAAAGCGACAGTATGACTTGTGGCATATCAAATGATAAATGAACAATGCATGGACCCATGAAATTAAAGCTGGAATAAACCAATGCTGGAAATTCTGCAGTGAATAGTAGCCGTGTGACTGCACACACTGCAGACTGTGATGAGGAGTCTGAACTCATGCCAGCTACACAACTGCAGCAAACCACGACATTTTATACGTCTCTTTTGATTTTCCTGCTGACAGCAGCCAGACGGAATTTTAACATTTCCTGTCTAAATTCTTCTAATTCACATGTAATTGAAAGGAATCCCCTTCACCTTAAACTGGTGTGGCTTGCTGTTTGCACTTTCCGTGGTTTTACAGCCCATGGTTTGGCATTGTACCATCATTTTCTTATTGTCTGAGTAGGCAATGACCCACCTGTAGTAGGTTTGGTGTCTTTCCCACGATGTCCATACTGACAGTTTGACAGTAGCGATACTTGAGAGAAGGTATTCACGTTTTGTTTGACTGAATTCCAAGAGCATAAAAAAGCATGCCTCAAGGTTTACTCTCCGGCACAGCTCCAAAACCAGGCTGGACTACAGTAAAATGTGGAAGTGGCTGCTTAAAGGAAGGGTGCAGAATGTACACGTGCCCCGGGAGAGGAGCATGCTGCTGTCCCCCATGCCGATTTCGCTGCCCGTCTGAGCACATAACACCAGGCCGTTCACTGTAAGACCGCAACGTGCATCTGTTGAATGAGATAAAACCATCCAGTTTCCACTGTACAGGAAAAAAAATAACTATTTGCAGAACAAGCAACTACTTTTTAAGGACAAGTTATATCATCTGGTCACTTCATCGGAGGCTGTGAAGTAATTATTAGAGCCTGCAGTATATTTTGATACCTTCTTAAAATAATAAACTTCAGGTAGTATATTTTAAGTAACTGGTATATGATTAAAGGAAAGACAAACCAAGCCAAAGTGATTATGATCCTTGAACTCCAGAACGCAATGCAATACCTGTGACACTGAGCTACTCTCACACTTCATTTACAACCATTTCATAAATACTGAACAACAGTGTAAGAGTCGAGTCTCACTATAGACAGATAGAGATAATCATGGCACATATTGATACATTTAGCAGCAATGACCCTAAGGGGATTAGCAGGATCCGAAAATACATAAAGAGACAGAAAGTGAGATAGAACCATAAATTAATGTCTACTTTAATGACAGAGTAATTGTGATGCTTTGCCATTTCATTTTCACAAGAGCCCGTTTAGCTAAAATAACAGCTATAAGGAAAATATGAAACTGAAAAATGAAGAACTGTGTGGTAATGTATCTTATTATTGTTAAACACTAATGCCATCACCAAGCAAAAAGGTGACGCATTACCATGTCCCTCCTAAGCTTATAGCCATGGTGCAATCAAGAGACAGATAATAATAATAATAATAATAATAATGAATGTTTATCCTCAGGCAATACAACAGTGTTCTACAACAATACCTCATTGTTGCAGCACTAAGCCATTGACAACAAGTTATCTTTTAATGATCTCAGTATATACACCACTAGCTGACACGACAATATTGTCTAAGTAAAGTTAATGTATCCCTTTAGGAGAAAATAATTGTTCATGACACTGTTCATTCTCAAAGGTAAGAAATACAGAAGCCCAACAGAACCTGTGCGAATACGTTCTAGGGTCAGGGTCTCCGAAACTGACCTTATTAACCTCATCGGGAATTTCGCCCCGCCCCGGGAATTAAAAAATACGCTTAAAGTTCAGTCAACCAATTTAAAGTTGAAGTGGAAAATTATCCATCCTGTAGAAATGAATATGCTGAATGTAGCTTAATTTCCGTACCAGCCGTTATTTGTATATTTGATGTTTTGTTACCTGTGTGTCCGCTGTAGTGTAGCCGACGTCCACCCTCTGGAATTCCGGGGGAAACAGTTCATCTGAACCCGCTGTTAAACCTTCATTTCTGTTTTTCTGTAAAATCTCGCGTTTGACTTCATATCGGAGATCCAAATAGCAGGAAAGCGTGATCAAATGCAAAGTAAGGGACAATACGAAGAAAGCCAGGAAGATTTTACAATTGTTACATTGTTTCTTGCATATGCAGGTTGAAGAAAGTTCGCATTTCATTGCTTTCTCGTCCAAATTTGCAAACTCTTCAGACAAAGGTTTAGATGCCATTTAAATTAAAATTATTTAGTAATAATGGTATATTTTATAGGGTTTAATTTAAAAATGATTAGTAGCATCTAGGCACATAGCACATGAAAACAAGTTTAATATCCTCCCGTAGTCAAACTGAAGAACGCAGTTGCAAGCCGAGTCAATCGCCACTCGGCGACCCTAAAGCGAGGACAAACTCCCTCGATTCTGATTGGCCACCGGCTGGTTACGCACAACAGATTCAAGCTCCTCCCACATCGACAGCTCGCGGTGATTCCCAATGCGCACGGATCGCAGCACCGGCTGTGCATGGAGCGATTTTATGAACGAAATGCGGCCCCTATAAACACGTATGCTACTTGGGTCTGAAATAAATGTATTACTACTACTACTGTTATATATGTCGTCTAACATTTTATGCGCTGAGAACAGGCGAAACCCAAACGTAAGCACATTTTGTTGACGAAAATTCAGATGGTGGAAAGCGAAGTTAACGACAGAAAAAAAAATTATCAAGCTGGTGGAAGTAAGATAGTCTAAACAAGAAATCAGAGCGAGTTACAATTTTGTAAAAACCGTGAAATGTTACTGCAAAGCGTTGCATAAATAACATCGGTTTTCAAAATTGTCTTTTGCTTCCTAATGCTGGCTCTAGTAGTTGGAGAACATTAAAGTCAAATGCATCTGACCCCCTAACTGCGGCCTCCGATTGTTACGGTACATTTGCCAAAAAGCTTCACAGAACAACTACAGTAGTAAAGTGCCTAAACCCTATAACAGCTTAACCAAACCCGTTTACGGTGGGGATCTATTTACATTAAACACAAGGGGCTGTCGTTTTGCATGATGGGAAGCTGATGACGTAACGCTACACAGCACTACCCTTAAGGCACAGCCATCCTGGCAACTTCCCAAAGAACGTAGTTCCTGTGAGGTCCTGCAGCATGCTGTCCGAGCCTGGCTGGGAGAGGGTGTGTCTATCACATGGGCCAGGCATTCTGGGTTCCCTTGGTGTGGTCATTGTCACACCCTTTGTAGGTCCCTTGGGGCTGCACAGAGCTAAGTGGTCACAGAGGACCATAAGAGTCTTGTACCCCAGCCTAGTGCACTATACTGACACTTGCCACAGCACCTCACAGGATCCTATCCACTGCTTGGACAATTTGGGGCACAACCCCGTCTTCCTGTGAGTGTTAAACAACCCTCATACATGTTATTCAACCCTTATAACCCACGGGATCGAGAGCAGATGGTGGCACAGTCCTCCTGGGAGTGGTGCTCTGGGGTGCGAGGGAGTGGAACGCACCTTTCTCACCTTCAGGCAGTGACAGACGACCTGCCATCACAGTTTGTGGGGGTCGTGTTGCACTGGCTCCTCTACTGCATGCTCTCTGCTGGCTGACTCTGCTGCAGCACAAGGCTGATGGGTAGCAGGGTCTGCTTGGCAAGGCAGGCTGTGTGGCTCAGTATCTAGCACCTCCAGTGTTTCCCCCTTGTTCCATGCACTGTCATTTGATAGTAATCAGGTGGTGGTGCAGTATTTCGGTGTGAGATTTTAGTGAGTGCATTAGTGAGCGCATCAGTGAGCGCATTAGTGACTTTGTAGCAGCATTCACTGTATTTTAAAAAATACATTTGTCACAGAGATTTTTCTCAATGATGTTTATCGGACAGATATTACATTTTGCCATAGCAGCTCTTGCTCTATTAAACTGCCTTCTTGACTCATCATAGAGTACAGTGGCATCAGAAGGAATTTGACATTGGCATTGACTTTGTGAACTCGTCTACCTAGAGGGAAAATTGGGTCCTAGGTACCTGATGAAACAGTCAATAAGTGTATAAGTATTTAGAATGCCACTGGACTAAGGTTCAGAAAGCCTGACAGTAATGACCAAAATAAAATCCATATTATCATTTTACTCTATCAAGCACTGAGCAATTCCATGTTGCAGTTACTGGTACTCTTCCAAGTTTGGCTCCTTTTAAAAATAATTTTCAAAATGTCAACTGTTGGCAAGGCAAGAAAGCATTCATTGCCTGGCTTATACATCTCGGTATATGTCACAGAGTGCAAAGGCTGAGATACTTCAAGATCATGGAATGTGTTTGTGGGTAGATTGAGAAATTGTGTCTATAAAAGAAGATAATTTTCTCAAGCCTGTAAAAACAGCTTTTGTAATCGGTCCACCAAAAGCCCCTTATCTAATCTAATCTAATCTTATCTAATGCATTTTGAGCGAGGAGCACTGGAAGAAACACCAATGTATTGTTGTCTACCTGAGTGGTCTGTGTCTGTAGTGTTATTAATAAAGATGAGATGTATAATTACGAAAGCAGTGGCAATAATGCTTATGTCTATGTACCTACGGTAATTCATCTATTATGACGTGCTTGCTTTGTGTTTTAGTCTTGCGTGCAACATTAAAAGAAGTGATCGGTTAATTGGTGAATGAATTCCCAGAAAACATGAGATACTTTTTGAGAGCAAAGCAAGGCTGTGATTGGTATGACAGCCAAAATCCAGTGCTATAAACATCAAACTAAGCCAGTCCTTGTGGGCCCTTGGCCCAACACTCCTGGTCATGTGCTCACGAGATGTGCAGACCAGCTGGCAGATGTCTTCACGGACATCTTCA
This sequence comes from Cryptomyrus ogoouensis, assembly GCA_025773925.1. Taxonomy (NCBI): domain Eukaryota; kingdom Metazoa; phylum Chordata; class Actinopteri; order Osteoglossiformes; family Mormyridae; genus Cryptomyrus; species Cryptomyrus ogoouensis. Next base: position 4,396,773 of record JAOYFF010000039.1, on the reverse strand, counting down.
ATGTCTCTCTGTGCACCACTGTCGTTCCAACATGCTTCAAAGCCACCATCATCATCCCCGTACCAAAGAAGTCTCCAGTGTCCCGCCTCACCGATTACTGTTCCATCGCACTCGCACCCATCGTCCTGAAGAGCTTTGAGAGGCTCGTATGTTGTCTTGTATATTGCACTTGTGTACAAGTTCATCAGTAGAAGAGGATATACAACTGTATAGATTTTTTCTTCTGCTGTCTCTCATTTGCTTTTTGTTGTGGGCTGATTGGGATGTTCAGGTATACATTTTCATATGGTTTCATGGAACTTTCCTCAAATTGACTGATTGGTTGATTGTGTCAGGATCTGTCTGTCATGTTCCCAAGTGGCCAGCAGAGGTCACTGCTGGCCTTTCCGTTCCCTTCTGCTTGAGTCTACCAATCACACCGGCCTGTCCTTCGCCTTTCGTTTGTCCATGTATGTTAGTGTCTGCTTGTCTTGTCATTGTCTGGTCATTGTTGTCATTCCCTAAGTGAGTGTTTTCCGTATTTCAGTATCAGTCTAGCCTCCCCCTTTGGTGTTCTCAGCCCCTTGGTTTTACTCTTCTTGGTCCTGTGTTTTCTGTATCTTTATTTTGGTTTATAAATCCCCTTTTCAGTTCACTGTACAGCTGCCTATGAGTTGTCCCTTCCTCTGATGTGACTGACTGATTGGTTGATTGATTGATTGTTATTTTGATGCTGTATTACGTCCCATTCATGTAATGCAGAAATAATTATGAATAGTCTTATCTAATTATCTAAATATTGATGGAAGGGTCATATATTACGTCATACAATCCAAATCCAAGATCACATGTGAACAACATTTTTTTAGAAATCATAAATCTATACATAAGTTTCATTTTTAATGTAGCTTCTACTAAATTCTACTAAAAGGGGTTTCCACCCTTACTATGCATCAGATTCACCAGAAATATTGTGTGTAAACCCAAGTTGGTCATTTCACTAAAGTGCAAACGATAAAGCTATGCATGCAAAAGCAAGACCTCAGACATCTAGCCATTCTACCTAGAGCATCATATCAGTGTTCAATATTATGCTGTTATTGTGAAATACATCACCAGAAATGTTTACCACAGGGAAATATGTGGAGTGAGCTGTCCAACAAGGTAAACAAGCAGAATAGAACACAACTAGGGGTCAGTCATTCTCATTCTAATTTTATTTCTAAATCAAAATACTTTCAGAGCATTTGGCTTGAATATTTTTATAAACAGGTAAGATACTAAAACGTATAAATGGTCAAACATAATGCTAAATTAATTTACTTAACCTTTCCCTCTCAGAAAACAGGAGGCTGTAAGTATAGAATGAAAGCTTGTTTTTCTTTATTGAGGTTAAACATCGAGCAGAGTCTGTTCTGCTCAAACACAACAGAAACAGAAAACAGATACAGACTCGAAACACAGATGTAATACTTGATATACAACTGAATAAAGTAGCAGTTTCCAAACCATTTGAGAAAATAAACATTATTAGAACTAGTGCAAAAGTCCTAAACATTAAAGCACAGTGTATTAAATGGCACAAGATGTGTTCCCCTAAAGAATACAGGCTTAGCGACGATGTCTATGTCAGCATCATACTTTCACCACAATAGGTGAATGTTTAATAAAGAGGGTCCACTATTCCATTAGAGGGAAAACATCCATTTATGATGTTTAGGGAAAAAAGAGTAGAAGTGGCCTTTTTGGTCTTACAAAACTCTCATATAACTCAGCATGAATTATATGCATAAACACATCAATTTTTTATCATGTATAAACGTCTCAGTATAGCATTGTAAAAAGGTGCCTGTTATGTTGAAAATATTGGCATTTCTTTTCTTTTTCATTTATATTACATATCACAATAATATGATGTTTACTTGGAACAGTGAGTGCATAAATCAAACATTTAATGTTACATAATAAGCCCAGGAAATGAGCCTGTTTTAAACTTAAGGACTGATTACTTACAAACTACCGGTGATGGTCTGCAGATCCTTCTCCTTAAATGATAGGTTAGGCCTTGCAATTCCTTCTTATTTTGGGAAAATGCTAAAAGAGATCCTCTACATCACATACTGGCAGAACAGAACATCGGTTTTGGTAAAATACATTATTTTGGGTGTCATAAGCCAAAAGATAAGTAATTTTATTAAAGAATGTTTTTTTCTAACATATATCCTATTTAACTTTGTTGGCATGTTTGTTTCTATCCAGTTTTCTTATTAGGCATTCAAATAATTATGAAAAATATTATATTATGACATGCAATCAACTTTACTCTTCCATATAGATGGAGACTTTGAATGCATATTCAAACAGCTAAAGTGTCTCGCGGCAGGAGAGTAGGTTCAGAGCATAGTACTGTGGCCTCACACTCCCAGGCTTCTGCATATGGACTTCCCTCTGATACTCCTCTGCATGCCCTTTGGGGGACTGGTATCCCATCCACTGTTTCCTGTACCCTGTACTCACAAAAACAATAGTGTGTTTACTGGAGATCTTTACTGGTAATAAGATGGTATAACGAAAATTATTTAAGCTGGGGAAGTTGACAGTAAATCATCAGTAACATTTCAAACATTTTTTCTGAAGATTTTTATTACAGTATCACCTGTCTAGGTTTCTGAAGGATTGAACAAAGGCCACTTGTACTCAAACATTTCCTGAACACCAACCATTCCTTCATTTTTTTGGAGAACACTGGGGCATCTTCCACCCCCCGCCTCCCTGCCAAACAGCTGCCACATCCCTCAGGCCCTTAACTTGTGTCACGCCATTGACAGACGCTGATTTTTCCTAAATGGCACTAGGTGACGGTCACTCCTCTCGGGCTGAGTTGTCCTCCATGGAAGCCAGGGCCTCCAAGCTGACCCCACTGTGGTCGGTGACGGTAGAAAAGGTGACGACGGTGTACAGCAGGATGAGCACCAGCACACACAGCCTGACGCGGCTGCCGTGGAGACACGCGGCTGCTGATGCTGGCTGTGAGGCAGGCCTGGGTGCGAAGGAGCCGCCGCAGGCAGTCTGCACCGCTGAGCGGCAGTCGCTCCACCTCGCGTCACAGCACTCTGGCTCCGCGCCGCTTACCCGCTTTGCTAGTAGCCCTGTGACATGAAAGAATCGGAGAGAGAAAATGAAAGAAATCAATGAAATAAAACTTTATAATCTCTCCTTTATAATTTACACGTAACCCAAATATTACATTTTTTAAAAAGTGCATTTGACAGCTATGCATCCATCCATTTTCTGTAACCGCTTGGTCTATACAGTGTCACAAGGGGTCCGGAGCCCAATTGACAGCTATTCTACCGTTAATAGAGTCATTCTATAATTACAGGTACATTTCATATCAGCCAAAAATGAAGTGTATTTTTCTGCTAAATAATCAACTTGTTTCCACAATATACCCTCATAACGTGCTAAATATATTAGTTGTCAAGCTTAAGCTCTAATTATTTTTGAAATATTTAAATGAAACATTCATTATTTCATAATTCATTATTTTGCCAACTGTGTTACAGACAAAAGTTGTGTCACAGAAGACATTTGATAGAACGTGTCTGAAAGTTCTTGAGTCTATTCACCAGGTGTTTTGAAGTTTTCTGTCTAAATGATTGAAAATTTGAAATTTGAGCTTGTTAATGGATTTTCTGTGCGCTGATGTCATCAAGGATGACTATTTCTTCAACATAAATCCACATTACACTGAATTTAGAGTTATTCAACATCCTTATGTAAGACTTCCCTCTTTAAAAATCTCCCCCATAATTTTTATTGCAGTTTAGCCAACTTTTAAAAGATTTATGACACAGAACTCAGAGGTAACACAGTTGACAAAGTAACACAGCTAAAAGTAGTTACTTAACTGGCAAAATCAAACATTTCATTATTTTTTTAAACATATGATGTTAATACTGAATTATTTTTCTTTACAAACAGTCCTTTCCAACTCACCCTACTCATAGTTTATCTTCCAGTTGGTTTTGTTCTTTCACGTTTTTTATTTTTATTTTAGACAGTTCACATTTCTGAGATCTGTCACCATATGTCTCATGGGTCAAACTACACAAATGTCAGCAGGAACACATCCTTTCAAACCACTGAATCATATCAAAATGATCCATACTTCATGAAATCATTGTTTTGTTGATACAAGTACAGGCGCACCGCACTTAATGTCCATGTTATCTTCCGTGAAACTGGATGTTACGTGAACACGTACTGCGTAAGGCTACGTCATGCCTGATTAAATTCACGGGGCTTTGTTTACATACCGCACACGTGCGTGACGTATACAGAAACATGTGCGTGATGCTCTTTCCTGCGTTCGCTACGTCCGCTTGTTAGATTGCGATTTTTTTCTGTTATATCCTTATGGACTATGGACATAAACACAAACGTTGTTTGGACGGACGTTGTACGAGGCATACCTGTAAATTAAATGTAATTGCACTTGTTCATATTTTACCATGCAATTTGTGTATAATAAAAATAGTTACTTATTTTTTTTTATCAAAACACTCAATGTAAGCATAAACTATGACAATATACCATGCCAACACTGTCATCTGTGTTATACTTGATCGTAACACAGTTGATATTTCTTTCATTTTAGACCCTTGTGCTAACTGCTAGGTGCAAACATATCACCTCATCAATCAATCAACTCATGTTTAAGCAAGCTTCTCTACATTTTTATAAATATAAAATCTAAAGCAAGTACACAAGAACATGTTAACACAGCTGACAGTCAATTAACCCACTCTATGTGCATATAACGATATTGATGAAATACTGACAAAGAAACTTTCCACACTGCATTTATTAATTCCCTCCACCGAAGGAAGTGACATCATGGGGTGTCGGTCATGTGACTTGGGAGCAAACTATTATTTATTATTTATTAGTTATAGGGGCTTTGTCAATGGGTAACAACGATAAGTTGAAGAGTATAACTTGACCTTTAGCAAATCGGACAGTGAATTCCAATATATTTTCTGCAAAATAAATGATGGAACCTGTTTACTTTTTATATTAAAAGAAATGTGTCCCAATATAAAATTGATAACTACTTGAAGTAAATATTTCGTAAAATTCATAAAAACAACCTGCTGTCATGTAATTATATTATAGAATGACTCGATAATGTTTACTGTCACACAATGGGAACATTTGATGTAGTACATTTATAAACCAGAAGTACAGATAATCACATAATATTCATGACGTCACATATAAAAAAAATATTTCAAGCCTTATTTACTTTTGTGTTTTGAAAATGGTTATGTATTTTTTCATATTGAACTAATTCCAGCCTGGCCCGGCCTGTCATTGCCTAATGTTGTCACTGGAGGGCAGTATTTGTATAGGCTAACACATTTCTGTTTGAAACTCAGTGGATGCAAAACACACGAGACCACAGCAGCATCTTTTCTTTTATCTTTCTTTTTGGAGTATTGAAGTATTTGTTATTTAAAATGATTGATCTGAATTAAAAAAAAAAAAAAATAGCAAAATATGTGATTTTTTTCATCTTCCAGGAACTGATCCTGGTTAGGGCTGAGTCAGGGAGTTGGCAGCCCATGACATTACACAATGTCCTGTGGAGGAAACTGAAGGAAACCCACGCAAACATTAGGAGGTCAAGTTCTATGTTGTTCTTGTTATAACAACAACAACAACAACAACATTACTAATACTACTACAACTACTATTACTTCTACTACTACCACTGCTGCTACTACTACTACTACTATTACTACTACTACTACTACTACTA
>JAOYFF010000039.1:4369122-4382843 GCA_025773925.1 Cryptomyrus ogoouensis | reverse complement strand
CATCCTGAGATGAGATTTTGGTGACGTTCAGCGTAGTGTGCTACGTAAAATTTATATTTACATTTTTTTTATACTTCTATTTTTTTTTTAAATACATTATATTTTACATAGGTTGACAAGCCTGATTTACATACAGGTATTTTTTTTTTTTTAGATTCTACAATTTCGATGCGGCCCCCCTAGCGCCATCTGGTGGCCCCCCAGGGGGCCGCGGCCCCCAGTTTGAGAACCACTGGCTTAAATGATTTAATATCCTTTACCCAATTATGACCCGACATTAGGCTGATTTTTTCTGCTTACGAGTAACAAGTGCTGAGTGTGGCAGAAAATTCACTAGTTTCACCAAAACTTGTCTCATTTGTGGTTCTGCTAGCAAGCAGGCAAACAAACAAACAAACAAATAAATAAATATCTGTTTGATATAAATCTGGTACCTGCTGTAAAAATAAAGACATTTGTACGCAATATTTACCATTTCTGAACCATTAAATAATTTTCTAACACATTTGCCATTGTAGGTTAAATCACCCTCAGGGAATCACGCCAGTTGGCTGTAGTGCCGTAACTGATGCTCCCTCACAATGCAGGTAATGTGCCTCATTCAGGACTCTCTGAGCAATGGCTCATTTGACACAAAGTCTAACCAGCAGTACCCATGGATTCTCCAAAGAGACACAGTACCAAAGGAGTCCAGGCTTCATTTGAGGTCACTGGATAGCATCCAAGTCTTATAACCATACAGCAAGAGAGGGAGCACCAGGGCTCTAAAGACTTGGATCTTCGTCCTCTTGCAAAGATATCAGGATCGCTACGCACCCCTTACTATACTCTCCCAATCCCATCTACTGACTTCATGAAGAGTCACCAGAGGTATGAATGTTGCTGCTGAGGTAAATGAACCTCTCAACATGGTCAACATTCTCTCCGCAGACAGACACATTGATGGATGTGCACAAGAGGTCATTAAAGGCCTGGATCTTCATTTTTATCCAGGACACTCACAAACCCAGACATGCAGACTCCTCGCTCAGTCTCTCAAGAACCCCAATCAGAACTTCCATCGACTCCGTGATGATCACAGCATCGTTGGCAAAGGCAAGATCAGTAAATCTTTCCTGACCAACAGATGCCCCGCAGCCGGTGGTCCCCAAGACCCTGCCCAACACCCAGTCCATGCAAGCACTGAACAGAGTAGGAGCAAGAACACACCCCTGATGAACCCCAGAATCAACTGGGAAGAACATCTAAGTAATGACTAGAAAACTACCCAAATGTTTCAGACTGGATATTTAAAATAAAACCCTCTCATGGTGGGATGATGTCAGGGGTAGACTGGTAACAACAAGCAGCCCAATTGCGATCAACCGGTTGGCCACCTATTAAATAAAGCATTATACATTAATCATCTCCTGCAAATGACCTGTAAATATGCTGAGATAAACTGACAGGTTGGGGTAGAAAGACCGGCCCTCACAGTTCCCAAACTTCCCTATGGCTGGTCTGTGCCTGGATGATGTGAATGTCAGAAAAATCACCTGTATAAAAGTTTGGATCACTGACCTTGTTAATTTAGTCCATTTTTTGCCACTGCTTTTATGCTTTCAGTTTTGATAATGCTACAATTTCATTTGATCGTGGTGATGTTGCACAGTGTCCTTAAATGTACAGTTTGATCTGACCATAGTATTTTCACTGCATTTTATTAACAGATGTACTCTTTTTATCTACATTGTGTAGTAGCTGCATTTATAAAATATAAGTAATTTATGACTGTTGAACTATTGTTAGAGCCATTTTTTGCTGTAACTAAATATGCACGTTTGATTATTTGGATTTAATATTTTATCAATATTTCTAATAGAATTTTGAGTTATATTTTTGGTATCTGAATATTTTTATAGCTTTGTATTTGTTATAATGCAAGGATTAGTAAGCTTAGCACGTAATTGCCACGTGATGCAGGTTGATTGGCTGCTGAGTTTAGTGTAAAAAGCGTAAGGACACATAAGACAGCAGAAGCTTTGAATCTAGGAGCATCACAGTCTTTTGACCGTCCCGTCATGTAATGTATATTCGTAGCAATTAGAAATTCATCTTTTGTTTTGTACAGTTTTAAGTTTATAGTAAAGATACAAACGTCACGAAAAGATCGGATTCAAGACCTTTTATTTATTAATTTTTTGAGATGTGTCAAGTATAAAAGAATTTCGAGGTCCGAGGCTAATGAGTCAGCACGCTGCACTCACAACTATGGATTGGTAAAATATTTTGTGAAAAGATTTTGCTAGTAGGGCTGGCCACTACAAATGATATATTGACTTATTGTTATATAAAATTTAAATTACAAGTAAATGAGATTTTAATTTTAATACACCGTCATGCATGAGGAACATTGCTTGATAGCACACGTCAACCTGTCACATCACAGAAATGAATACAGTTCAAAACAATCATACAGCAGTCTTTTAAAAATGGATAACGTATATCCAACAAACACAGCAAATTTGATTGAGTTAGCAGAACTCGCAACATGTAGCCGTGTTGGCACTATCATGGAAGAGGTATGCACTTCTTCAGAGGAGGCTTCAAGCGTTGGTGAAGAAAGTGACAGTTCATCAGCCACAACCTCTTTTAAATTAGTAGATAAAACAAAGGCAAAATTATGTCAGTGGTGTTTTTCAATTAAAAAGTCCGATGCAATAGACTGGGGCTGTGAACTGTAAACTGTGCCGAAACCGTGTGCCAACTGGAACTGAAAATACTGCAAAATCATTTCACTGCTTGAAGCATTGCCATCCAGTAGAACAGACAGAATGCAAACTCTTACAGTGACAAACACCAGCAAATAAAGTTTCTACTGTCAATCTGATGAAACATGAGAGAAATCACATCCTGTATTGGTTACAGCATTGTAGGTTCCACTGCAGGACAGATGACAACTCTACCAGCAACGTCAGGCAAAAAGTCCAGCAATAAACTGCACTGTCAGCATTTTCTAGCTGAACACCCTACAACAATTTTTTGTATGATTTATTAAAATTTGTTTTCAATTTACAGTTCATTAAATTCATCACTTTTTTCAAGTAGTGAATCTGTTTAAGGGATTTTCTTTACTGCCTGTTAAGAAATAATGACTTGAATTATATTGTGATAATGAAAATATGTTGCCACATTTCTCAGCCCTATTTCATAGGTGTCTATATGTGTTAAAAGTATTACAAATGTTAAAGGCAAGTATTCTGTGGACTTAAATATTTTTACCCCTATAAGCTGACTTTGGGGAATAATGTTTAGAAAAAAGACTGACCTTAACATAAGAAATCAAATGATGGAATAATTCTCCTACACTTTAATGATTAATAATGATTTCGGTTCTATACATTGTGTACACACATTACCATTGTGAGATAAAATGATCTCATAAATTATTCTTTTTTTCAGATTCAACTTCCTGTTAGATATTTAAAATTGCTGTGTTTCCTTTTGCACAAAGTGAGAATAAATTACCTTTGCCAACATTCACAAAAAGGCTGTGGTTCTGTTATGGACATACTAGAACAAGTAAATTAAAGATAAGTTATTCCTGTGCTTTTACTATAAAACAAATATGACATTATATATTCAATTAGCTTTTTTGACCGCAATGACTATTGAATTATACAGCCTTCAGTCTGTCTGCTACAACACATAAATATGAAACAATAAGATTATATATTATTATTTTGAAGCACCGTTTATCAACAACCCATATGGTGGTTTTGTCGTTATATTTGGTTTAGCACATAAAAATCCACAAAGTCTCAACGTTTCTGGAATAACTCCAAAATTATTAATACACTAATCACCTTAATTATAGGATGGATTTTCTCACGCCCTGCTCGTGCGATCCTCCTGTGTGCCATGCCCCCTCATTTACCTCATGTGAATCCCTGATTGTTACCAGCTGTTTCGTGTTATTTCCGACTTGTCCTGTGTATTTCAGTCCGCGTTCGAGTATGTTTCCCTAGGTCTGTCATTGACGTTGTAACGTTGTTTTCCATCTGGTCCCTTGTCTGCCTGCTTTCCCGATTAAACCCCTTTGGTTTTGGATTTCTGTCTGCCTGACCTTGATTCCCCGCTCCATATTCCCTGCTCACCCGACTGTTCATAACAGAATAACAGACCTCGCGGAAGAAGAAGTGCCTCACTAAACCGAGAGCCAACGCATCGGTTTACAACACAAGGTGATTTACTGGCTAAATCAGTCCAAGGTCCAGAGTGACTCTGTGGCGCGGGATCTAGCCAGCCGAAGCGGGACCCTCCTTCAAGAGATATCCTCGCCGAGAAACGTGCACCGGGTAACTGAGGTGAGCGATAACCTCCGGCAGTTGATGTGGAGGGTAACGGAGGTAAGAATCCAGCTGGCCACACTCCACAGCGGAGAGTGTCCTGACCCGCCATCTCACCTCTCCGACCTAACCGGACCTCCGCTGACAACTTCAAGCCGAAGGAAAAAGAAGAAGCCTCCAGCCTCTCGGTCGCCTGCTGCCCCTGCGGCTGCCACCTTGTGCCCGCTGGGGTTCCCTCAGGTTCCCCATCATCCCCTGTCCTTTCCCTTCCGGCCTCCTATGTCTGCTCCTCGTCCCTCTGTCTCCTGTGTTCACTTCTGGCCCTTTCGTTCCTCCTGTTGGTGTTCCCCCGTGTCTCCTTTTCTGGTGCCCCTCTGCCTGTCTGTGTTCCCCGTGATCTGTTGATTAGTGTCCTGGTTGCTTCCATTGTGCCTGTTCTGTGTGTCCGTCCTGTTCCCGGTTTCCCGTTAACGGTCTTGTTTTGTTCTCCAGGTCCGTCCTGTCCCCGGTCCCATCTCTCTGTTCCCCGTAGACGCGCCCAGAGTGTGTGCCACGCCTCCTCATTTACCTTGTGTTAAACCCTGATTGTTACCAGCTGTTTCGTGTTATTTCCGGCTTGTCCTGTGTATTTCAGTCTGCGTCCGAATACGTTTCCCTAGGTCTGTCATTGACATTGTAACTTTGTTTTCTGTCTCGTCCCTTGTCTGCCTGCTTGCCCGAGTAAACCACTTTGGTTTAGGATTTCTGTCTACCTGACCTTGATTCCCCGCTCCATATTCCCTGCTCGCCTGACCGTTCATAACAGATTTATTCAGGTTGAAGATTAAGCCTGAGCAGTGCACTTGCAGTAAATGAAAAAGCAGTCTCTCATGGATTCAGTGGAGTGGTTTCACCAATAACTGAACACAGCAGGGGTCTGTATCATGAAGCAGGAGTTCTTGCTTAGTGGGATAACTTGTTGGATGTAAGGTAGATAAATTCCATTTAAACTGGGGTACTTTGAATCCCACAAGTTATCCAGCTAAGCAAGAAATCCTGCTTCATGATACAGGTGAGTTGGTGTTCTTATAATCCATCTGATTTAGACATGATGAGGCATACATTGTCTGGAGTCAGGGTGGAATAAATATAGATTTTATAACTAATAGCGGACTCGTGTTTAGTGATGTGATTTCCTGACTGAAGTGCATTTATGTGTATCCGGGATTTATCGAGTGTGTAGCGTTCTTCTCCGTAATGTGGGAGCTGCGTTTAATGAAATAAAAGTAATTGATTCTTTGTATCCAGTTTTGAATTGTGGGTACTAGTCCTAATAAGCTATGGCATAATTAGTAGTAATTAGTGACATCTCAATAGGTTTATTACAATATCTTTCAACTAAAGCAAATCAGGATATTTTTAATCACACACATGTCCATAGGCAGAGATGCACACCGATCATTTTTGCATTTTGAGACCTTCTGATACATGCACTAAATCTTACTAATATCTATGACAATCTGCTGTAATAAAATTAAAATTCTCCTCGATTTCTCAGCAATATAGAGGAAGGAAGACGGCACATTTCAGATGAGGGTCCAAATAAAGAGCTAAAGCATCGGTTCCGTGGAAGCAGTTCTGATAAAAAAAAGTGAAGGAAAACGAAGTCTGTAAGTATTGGAAAGCAGAAATTAAATATAACCACTGATATTTTATCGAGACTCACCCAATAATGCGAGGTTAGCCACAGATATGTGCTACTTATCCTCTCATAGTAACCTTTGCCACTACTTTGACTGAATAATTTTGCTCAATTTACTTTCTGTGATACCTGTATTTCAAAATAATCGCTGCTAAAGCAAAGGTTAGCCCTTCGCTTAGCCACATCACCTGATATAATATGGAACACATTAACCATATAATATTAATTATTTTTTGTGAACGTATTGTGTATTTTGGGCTGAGCGATACTGGGAAAAGTTCACATTGTTCATGCGATATTGTTCGTTTTTGGTTCACATTTTTTTTTCATTTTAGGTCAGGAAAGTGTACAATGACTAGTTGTGGGACTTTCTGCTTAGGCACAAAGTGGCTTTTGAACCTTATATTTTTAGCTTTGGTGGTAGGGATCTCAACTGAGGCTGACTTGTAGCTCGTTTTGCTTTCCTCTATTTGTATGTCAATGTGTATTTGTCTTTATTTTTTTTTCTGTTAAATGAAGCTTCCTTACATTCTCTCTCCCTAATGCTACATCCCAAGAGAAGCTGGAGGCCATAACACTGAGTTCATTGTACACAAGCAGACAAACATCTAAATGATAAGCCACTAGTTATATTGCATGACTAATGATTATTGTTCTCAATAACTTAAACGTATACTGTAGGCTTATGAAGCTGAATTTGCATGTAAATTTACATATTTAGCAGATGCCCTTGTCCAAAGCAACACACAAACAAGGCAAACAGCACTTTGCAAACTGTAGAGAGGAACATAACTGCTGGCATCGTTTGACAACGTCCCCAACAAAGTCTGTGTCTGCTCATACATATTGGGCTACCTTGAGAGTCAGGTTACTGTAGTGAAAAAAAAACAATGTTCTCTAAAAGTATTTTGAAAGTATTGGTGATTACATATCTGATGCTTTCTAAGACTACCAGGGCAAATGGAACCTTAAAGTACAAAGTTATTTGGGTCTTTTTTTCAATAAATTCAGATACATTGTTACCAATAGTTAGAATAATAAAGTAATTAAAGGGTTATTCTAATTAAAAATAAATCAAGGATATAGAAACTATTCAATGTAACAACATCTGAATGACAAGCTTCCACAGTCAATATTTCTTTCTCAATTAAATGTGCTGTTTTTCAATCCCTAATGTGTACCCTTTAGGCCCGCTACAATAATGAATCACTAATCGTATTCAAATACAATAACTAAGCTCTTTTGTATGTCTAATTGCACAGCTAATTGCTTGGTGTTCTAATAAGCACACAACACAAAAAAACATGAGATCGCAATCAGGAATGACAGGGTATATAAACATTTGTTTCCCCTGTTGTAACTTTAATGGTGCATTGGCTCTGGTGAAAGATAAAAAGAACCAAAAATAGTAAAAGCAAATACAAAACGTAAAATATCCCTAAAAACAAAGGCTGACACCCAAGACGATGCACCAAACTCCACATCATTTGTGGCCGCCATGCGTAACTGTGATGCCGTCGCTCTCTCATTTATCTGCTCCGCCAACTATGCTTCCTGTCAGTTGTTCTTGAGTACCACTCACCACTAACCAGGTGCCTGGTAACTTAAATACCCCAATCAACACTTAGCTGTTTGTCAATGTGCCTGATCTTAAATAGTTTGGGGCTAGGCCAAATTACAACAGGTACAGCTGTGTGATCTACTCACCAGTCCTCTGGCTACAGTATGGTGTGTGGAGGAGCGAGAGAGGCTTGTGGGAGTTCGCAGTTGGAGTGAGAGCAATCTGGGTAAGGTGTAGTGTTACTTAATATTTGTTTTTTAATAAATTGTGTATGGTGTGGCTGTGACGAATAGCAGCCAAACAAATAGTTCATCTTCAGCCACTTGCCTCTTCATTTTTATAACTAAAAGTTTTGAAATATAAATAAAGGGCTCAGTCATCGAGATCGATCCCCCCAATAACTAACAAGTAACTAACAAAATGACTTACTTATTCACCATTGTTTTGGTGTTTAACCTACAAACTTTCGGTGTCTCCCATGCTTATTTAGCATAAATGTCCCAGCTCCTGTTTTGCGTGGCCAGGAGCTACAAAGGTTCCAGGTCAAGACTGTCCAGGGACTTGTAAACCGGGACCAGGTTCTGGAACTTCAATGTCAAAGCGCCAAGTATCAGAGATATTCACTAGTCACAAAATTTTCACAAAATCAACACAGGTGATTTTATTCTTTTTACAGTATTTGGATCTTTCTTACCTTTTCAGCAAAAGTGAAGGAATAATAACCTTGATTCTGAATGCAGAAAATAGAAGAATAGTCTAGACATCAAAGCTTTAGCCATATTTGTTACCACAGTAGTATTTTTCTCCTTTGACACAATCTTTAATAGAACATCAAAATAGCGGTCTGCCTGTCCTTCTCCTCATTGTATTGGTGAACATTTGGCAGCAATCAAACGCATGCTACAGTTTCCAAGGAAACCAACGAGAAGTGAAGCTTTTTAATTAGAAAAAGATGAGCTGCAAAACTGACATCTCAAAAGCTGGAATATAACTGGAATATAATTGTAAATGATCTTTTCCCATATGTATAAAAATATAGGTTCTTCTGAAACATTTGTAAGTATTATAAATGCAACTTTGGTAACACTTGGTTGGTATTTAGTAGTAACTCAGTTACTACTGAAGTACAAATCATAAACAAATATAGTTGCTACTTGAGAAAAAGAAGCATCACAATTCTTCAGTAGATAAAGTCATAAATACAGTAACTGCTTCAGATAAAACATGCATCAAGATTCATTAATGGTGAATTAACATGAGATCAGTATGTAACAGTTTTTGGTTAATACATAAGTATTAGTATAATACTAAATTTTTTTGTGCACCGTTAAGTAAAGTTTTACCACAGCTTTAAATATATTAGCAGAGTGGCTCCCTAAATCTCTGCTGTTGCAGTTGGACCCCTAAAGTAAAATTGAATGGTGATAGCAGACAATAAAAAAATAAAAACAGGTGTAGAGGCACTTCTATTTCCCAAAAATCCCAATTTGTATTTTACAAATGAGTGCAGATGGCTGGCTATTCCCTAGAAAGAGCGATGTTATATTCTCAGTTTATGATCAATATGTGCCTATTCATGTCACACCTACCCACATAAGTTGGGGACATGTTATGCATTTTCATGGACATAGTGGACTGCTCCTCACAAACACACACGTGTGAATCAGCACCGTGCACAGACCAGGTGCTGGAACAGGAGGGCACGGCCGGCTGTATTTTCATGGTTGGCGGTGGAGTGTTGATTGTTGGTGATCAAAAAAGGCCACGTGGGGAACACTTTCATTCATTTAGGCGACAGGGGCAGGAGAGTAGGTATACAATATGTCGCTGGTATTTAATATGGCAGTGCAGAGTGCTATGGCAGTGGGCCATCATCCCCTGTGCGTCATGTCCATGTGAAAACGCTCCCACTGTGTGCTGGGAGGTGTGACAGCCTCACCAGATTAGTGTTAAAAACAGAGCAGTGTAACATCCATGGGGCTTTTAAAGACAATCAAATTCATTTCACGTTTTTTTCTATTAATTTCACCACCTGCCACTCCTGCCTTCTTGCATTGTTAATTTCTTGAAATCACAGGTAAACCCTTAGTGCTGTCCGCTTATAATAATAATGTCTAAGTACAGTACATCCATGAGATACCTCACATATCAAAAAACACGAATATTGCTTTACTTCGATTGTTCAACCTAGTCTACTTATAAACCCATCTCAAAATTGCCATTCCTTTCTAAAGCTCTTGAAACAGTTGTGCTTAAGCAGTTACAAACTTTTTTTGATGAAAATTTTATTGTGGATCTGGTTTCAGAGCTCAGCATAGCACAGAAACGGCACGTTTAAAGGTAAAAATATTATGCTCTTTTGTAATAATAAAATATATAATTCTCTTTTGGTACTGTAGATCATACAGTTCTTTTGTCACGTCTGAGGTGTGTAGGCATCCAAGGTAATGCCCTTGATTGGTTTAGAGCTTATCTAACAGAAGTTTTTTTTTTCTTTTGGTGAACTTTCATCCTCCTCAGCCCCTCTGGCATTCCACAAGGCTCCATTCTTGGTCTCAGCCTCTTTACACAGTACATGCTGCACCTGGGTCACATTATTAGGAAATATGGTTTTTCTTTTCACTGCTATGCCGATGATACTGAACTTTACTTGCCACTTATTTTAGTACAGGGCAGCTCAGCGGGCCTCTTCCAAGAATGTTTAAATTACATTAAATCCTGGACAGCAAACAACTTTCAGCTCAATGAAAAGAAAACAGAAATATTGGTATTTGGGCACTCAGAAACTTCTGCTTTTCTCAGTGATGCTCTTGGCCCTCATATAGGACTCCATCCACCAAAATCTAGGTGCGATCTTTCATAGCTCTTTCAAATTTGATAAACAGATCAATACTGTTTCTTACTCGGGTGCACTTTGTAAAACAGCGTACAGAATGCTGCAGTTCGTTTATCAACTGGTACCAGTAAACGTCAACATATCTCACCAGTTCTCGCCTCCCTTCACTTGCTTCCAATCCAATATCTAATAGATTTTTAAGTTTTATTATTGGTTTTAAAATGCTTAAATGAATTGGCACCTCCGTACTTATCAAATCTTTTAAAGAGTTACAACCCAACTAGAGCTCTTAGGTCAACTAGCCAGTTGCTCCACCATCTGGTTCCATCATCCAGATGCAAATGGAGGGGTGATCGAGCTTCTTCAGAAGCTGGGTTAGGGTTAGCTCATTAGTCACCTTTAAATCGTTATCGAAAACTTACTTTTCATGTTGGCTTTTGAACAGAGGTTAGAGTGAGACATTATCTTCCTTTCTTTTGTTTTATTGCTGTTTGATTTAACATTGGCCTTATATCTGTGCGTGAGCTCATAGTGCATGTATTTTAATTTATATTTTATGATATTAATGCTATTAATGTTGAGGTGTTCTAGTTTATACATTTTATGATTGTACAGCACTTTGGTCAGCATTGGCTGTTTTTAAATATGCTCTATAAATAAATTTGATTTGATTATCTAATATAAATCTGTGAAATATTAGTACAGATAACAATAATGCTCAGTACCACATATGTTTTGTCAGAATGTCCGCTCAGGGACCTCTGCACACTTTCAGCTCCAGTCGCTGGATCGCAGGCGGCCACCTGTTTACTGCAGGTCTTCTGTTTTCACACTTGGCTGGCGTGCAACCACTAAGCCACGACTATAAACCACTTTAGTTTGTTTTATCGTCTTAAATATGAACGGCAGCAGGCAATCGTTTGCGCCAGCTGACACTGTTCTCTCAGTATCTAAAATCCTTTTAAAACTTCCTCAGTAATGCCAGGGTGTTAAACCAAACATTGCACCAAATGTTGCCTGTGTGTATTTCTGCTCGCACCACAGCACGGTACTCAAATATAATTACTCATTCTTACAATACTGCTTACATTCATACAATACTGTACTTGGGCATTCATTAGAAGCTCAGCCTTGGTGTATTTATCTCCAGGTGACAACATGGCAGCATGTATAACTATTTGCTCTTTGCCTCACTTGTATGTCACTTTGCATAAAAGTGTAATATGTAAATATAAATTTTATCCTTTGATTTTCCACACCTGTAATCCAGTGCAGGGCACAAAGAAGGGGACACCCTAGTCAGTCACAGGGAACAGTCCTTTTTGTCCTATGAATTGATGGCAGTATATGCTATATTGTGTAAGCATTCAACAGTCTAGCAGGCATTAATCCTCCAGGAAAGACTTAATATCATATGGCAAACGACAGCATGATAGACCATTATCAAGCTATAATTAGACAAATCATGTGCTCTGTTTAATTTCCCTTGGATAAAATGTTACACAGTACATATTGTTTTTCTTTTAATTAAAATGTCACTTTTTGATTAATGTAAAGCACCTAATCCCCCCCAAGAAAATTCTGGTATTTATTCTCTGCTACTTTCAAGTTATTATACTGGAAAACTCTTATCACTCCGTACTGCAGTATGAGTCCATCTGGCTGCAGTGCTTACTAAATGAACTAGTTTACCTTGTTCTTTTACAGAATCACTGAATACTCTGCCATAGCCTGTGGCACAGTCGGAGCTCCCCCCCCCCCCATTCTGCCATGCTTCCTCCATCAGGTGACATGTTACTCAGATACAAGCAATCATCCTGTGATTAGAAGTACATCTGTATTACAGCCCTGAATCCTCACATGAATGCAACTACATTACAAAACATATTTAACAGATGCTTTTGTCTAAAGTGACATATGAGCAAGGCAAATAGCACATTACAAACATAAAACTGTCAAGGAGCCAGCTAGGCATAAGTGCTGCTAAGCTGAGGTTGCCGTGAGTGGCCAGGAACAAATGTAAACAGCAATTATAGACTCACAGCAAATTAATGTCTGCTTTTGGATGGCATTACTCAGTAATGACCCCTCATCCACAAAGAGCTCTTCAGCAGGTAAGTACTGTTTAAAAGCTGATCTTCTGATCAGCTGTGATCCATCTCCTCTACAGAACAGTCTAAACCATTCCTTCCAGGCAATAAAAAACAATAAAAAGAGTTTAAATTCTAACTGTCTGTTAAAAATCCAACTGTTGTGTCTCTTTAAAAATCACCCAAATACCCCACTTTGCCTTGGGAGACCCTACCAGGGACAACTGCCCCAACAACAGCTTGTAGGGTCACACAGATCCCTCCACCCTGAAAAAGTGGCGATTCATCGAGGGGCACTTTGAAAATATAAATTACTGCATCAGCATCTTGAATTAATATTTTGATTAAAAAACATATAATTTAAAATAAAAATAAAAAAGAATATTACCATACAAACATATAATAAAATGTTTATGAAATCTGCTGAGCAAAATATACTTTTAGTCAAAGCCACTTGTTAACTTCACTTGTTAGGTATTATAGATGTCTGGTAATCATAGTCGTTGCCTTTCTCTTGGATAATATTTTACACAGTTCATATTGCTTTTTCTCCCTTCTGATCCCATTTGATACTTGGGTTTTCTTCCCGTACTGTGTGATCCAAAGACTGAATAAAATGAGTCGCACTATCGGGATATCTTTGCCTCCTCTGGCTTTTGGAGCCTCCAGCCACTCCGCCACTGGTAACAGTAAGTAACCAGTAACCGGTAACCAGTCACATTCAGAAGCAAAGGTTAGTAACATATACCTGCCACCAATGGCACTGATTCTAATATATCCAAAAGAAAAATCAGCTACAGTATTCCTGTAGGATTTCCCTGAAACTGATGTGCTTAAAATTATTTAAGTGAAGATGTTCTGTGAATGCCTTTAATGTAGTATGTTGTGTACTCTGCTAACTCAATCTACCATGCAATTTGTTGGGCATGAGTAATCCATTCTTATAAGAACCATATGATTGGTTGGAATTGCATTCATTTCTGGATGTTGTGTGCTATCAAGCATTGTTCCTTATCAACAGTTTAACAATGTTTCTCATTTTCTTATCGTTTAAAATTAATCGTCCGCTCCTTCTGTGTGCCACGCACCCTCGTTAACCCCGCGTGGAATCCCCGTGTGATCGGCTGTTTCTGGTTGTTGTCTTTAGTCCTCTGTATTTCGTCCACATTTCAGTTTGTTTCCCCAGTCCGGTCATTGTATTGTCCGTCTGCGTTTTGCCTGCCTT
>JAOYFF010000039.1:4322610-4334227 GCA_025773925.1 Cryptomyrus ogoouensis | reverse complement strand
GGCATAAGGCAGGGGGACATACTGGAAAGGGTGCCAGTCCTTCACAGGGCATAAGGCAGGGGGACATACTGGAAAGGGTGCCAGTCCTTCACAGGGCATAAGGCAGGGGGACATACTGGAAAGGATGCCAGTCCTTCACAGGGCATAAGCCTGACGAATGGCAGTGGTTGTGCTACCTACTGACTGTTTTAAAGTAATTACACAATGCTAAGAAGAAATATATATCAAAAAGCTTGCTGAGATTGGCACAGACACTTGCTGAGATCCTGTGCTGATTAGCTAACTGAACTGTTTACCACAATTTTCAGTGAGTCTCTGGCTCAGTCTCTTGTCACCACATGCTTCGATCCATTGAGCCTGTTCCTAAGAGCAACATGCCATCTTGCCTGAATAATTACCGACCAGTGGCACTGACCTCACTAGTCATAAAAGTTTGTAAAAGGCTCATCAAAGACTCCATCTGCTCCTCTGCCCTCAGCACCATCGACCAAACAGGTCCATTGACAGTGCTATCTCAGATGTCCTACAAACCATTCTCATTTGACAGCGATAAGGAAAGCGATGTAAGATTGCTGTTTATTGATTATAGCTCAGCTTTCAACAGCATAGTCCCCCAAAGATTAGCCTCCAAGCTCTGGGACCTGGGACTGACCATCTTTCTCTGGGATTGGGTTTTCTCAGAGGCAAGACCGAGGTGGTGCCTTGTGAGGCAGCTGAGGAAATTCAACTCTCCCGAGCCTCCCTAAAAATGTTGTATACTGATGCTAGAGAAAGTATCTTGAAGTCTTTGACAGTTGTCAATGAACATCACCTTCTGCTTAAGGAAACCGCACCGTAGAGCACCATACATTTGACCTATACAGTTCTATCTATCTATCTATCTATCTATCTATCTATCTATCTATCTATCTATCTATCTATCTAATCTCACCTGATTACATCTGGCAGACATTTCTGCAGTCTGATGACCATAAGGCAGCTCAAGAAGAGCTTGTATCCTCTGGCCAACGGACTTCTCAAACTGGACACGTCCAATGACATTTTATAACTGACTGATAACTGTTTATGCCTCTTCAATACATCACGTCAATTTTCCACATCACTGTTTACTTTTCCCATGGAAATATAATGCCTTTTGCACATTGCCTATCATGCATACTGTTCTGCCATTTTCACGCCGTTATCTAAACAGTATTTGTATATATAGTCTTTTATACAAATAAAGCTCTACTTACTTACTTATCTCTTATTTAGCCTTTATTTTTAGCATACTACTCCCCTCCCCCTTTCAATTTAAGTAATTAAATTTAATTTTACCTTTATCTATCCTCCCGTTTTGCATAGTCTTAGGAGTGACCCAGATTTACATTTCACTGCAAGTTGCCATAGTATAGCTGTGCCTGTGCTAAATTAAACATTGTATGAAGACTGTTTCTTTCCATTTATACATTACAGGGGCTGTAAAAAGGCAAAAATTTAACAAAATCGTGTTCTTGTTGATAAATTCTTTGTTTTTCGTCAGTCCAGTAAATATATTCCCGTAGGTGTCCCAGTGGGACACTTTCATGTTAACTGAGAATCGGGTAAATGCAAGAATGATCTCAGAGTCACACAAGACTGCAGTACAATTAATCCATTAACAACATTCCATGGGAAACATAGTTCATTCATAAGTTAGTCCCCACTTAGGCTGTCTTTATCAATAGACAAAATAATTAGAATGAGAAATGCTTTTAACTTTATGCTTTTAACTTTTAGCTTGAATGCTATCTTGAAATCTTTTTGATGCTGTAATCACCAGCTCTTTCACAGTCACCTCACTACCAAAGGACAGGAATTGTTATAATTTTGGATTCTGTGAGTAAAAAACTCTGGCATGACATTATATCGGTGACAGCGTCACTGCATGTGGTGGAAGAGATTGAAAGATTTACTTCTGGGTGTGCTTCTTTGCAAGCCAAGTTCTGACTCAGAAAGCCAAGAGCTAAAGGAAGTGTATCCTTAGGTTAAAATAAATCCTACTGTATTCAAGCATCTTCCCCATGAGCCAAAGAACATTCTCCTCTATAATAACTTAATGGTTTCTACATTAAAGTAGATTAATGATATTTCATTTTAAGATAAAGAACTAGATTCTCTATTTACTTTTAGCAATGTCAAAAATTTTGCTAGTCATGCACCATAAATGAGTTTTTTTTATTAATAAAATAATATTGGGAAAACAGTCTGGACTATTGCATTGAGCGACACTCATTTCCCTCTAAGTAAAACAGACTGATTTTCCCGAGTAAAAACAGCAAAAAGCTTATAGTCCAAAGAGGAATCCAGCAGGAGATCTGCCTCCCCAAATGTCATTGCTGTGATGGATCTGTGCTAGACGTGTCTGTAGACAGAGAAGTAAATCTGTTTTTAGCCTGGCTGAGGACTTCAAACCTGTCAAGCCTGGAATAAAAACAGCCCTGACTTGCAGTCATGGGAACACTAGTTTATGTAATAATCCACTGCATTTGTGCCACTGCACACACAGCCCTTCCTGTCTTTCAGACGCAATTCATTATTCAATAACAATCCAGCTGAATTCTAAATAAAACTTCAGATAATGTTTCAAATAAAATATTTAGCTTTTTTGCCAAAAGGCATGTATAGGGGGGCATTAATTAGCAACTCTGGTTTTCCATTGCAGAGTAATTGGTAAAAACTGACAAAATACTATCATTTTGCAATGGCTTAAACTTATCATTCACTGATTGCATTAAAAATGTGTCATACAAGCAAAGCAAATAATTGCTTAGGGTTACAGAATTGCTTATGCTCCATTTCCACATGGATAGCCATAACACTTTGAGATCAAACATGTTCAATTTCCTTTGAAGCCGAAGGATTTTTCTTCACTAAAAAAAAAATGTGAGTCCCATGTGCATGTTCGTGAAAATGTTCATGAAAATGTATGGGAAATGTAATATTTCAGAATTAAATAATTTAATGCTTTCATAAAGTAATTGAGAATGATGTTGGAAAGAGAGGATAAGCAGAGTTAAACCACTTGCCAAGGAAAATAGGATAAAGACGACAGTCCTTAAATTTATTCTCCAGTTTTACATTGGAGCTGTAGGATCTGAAGTTCAATCATGTAATATTTAATGATCTTTAACATCCTGTACATGGTCTTGGGCATTTTAAAATTCACTAATTTAAATTTAATATCCTTTTTATCTAAACACATCTGAGGGAGGTAAGCATTTGCTGGAACATCACCACTGACTCTTCCTACCCTTACAGTTGACAGTTTTGTGTGTCCATAAATATATTTTTTTGGCCATCCCTCCTTAGCTGCAGTGCTCAGGCTAAAAGCAAGGATTAAGTCCCCACACAGTTTAATTAGCATGTTTGAGATCCTCTGCCAAACAAATTTCATTTCTGTTTAGTTAGTTCCTGTCTTGCTCAGCCCATTCATTAAAGGCATGCGTCCTGGAACGCACTGAGCTCTAGAAGCCCCAGTGTGTCGCCTTGCAGTGATGCCAGAATTCTTCAGGAGAGTCTTCACAGAAGACTGAATGTATACTGTGCAACTTGGCTGTAAACCAAGCCCATATAAACACCATTCTCTTTTAAAGGAGCTTTGACGGCCATTCAAAACCCTGCCCTCTTAAAAAAATCCTTCCACATTATGTTGCAGGTAATGAATTGACTTTCTTTGCTACAATTGCAGTGACATTAAACCACTGGAAAATGCAAAGGAAAACTTGAAAAGGAGATCCATTGTGTGACTGATGCAACACAAAATATTGACGAAACAAGAGCAAAGGCATAAAACACTAGCGCATATGTCATGAGTACATCCAGCTAGGAAACGCTGCCCAGGTTACCAACCGAGACATAAAAGAGGAAAGTTTTTTCCAGCTAAGGAAGATTATTGCATTATTGTGGCAGGAGTCTTACAGGTTTTGACAGACAGTTTCTGTTTAAACATTAAACGGCCAGTTAGATGTCTACACGGGAGGGTGTGGAGGGTTAGGGACCCCAGTAGCACATCTTCTTTAACATTCTTGTCATGGAAGCAGAGGCTTACCTTAAGCCAGCTGTAGCGGTGGCTGTTCTGTCCTGCTGATGGAAAGCATGTGTGCTGGGGGCAGTGGCGGTCGTACGGCCGGTGCTTGGGTAAGGTTAAAGCTGTCTGTAGTCTTTGGGGAATGATGCACCATGATTTTTTTGTTGTCCTGTCACACACATGGTGACATACGGGCTGCCACCAGGCGGAACCAGACAGGAACTGTCATTAGTGGCTGGCCGACCGCAGGTGGTGCCCCTGCGAAGAGCTGCCAGTTGCTGGGAGACGCTGTTTCCTTCTCTCGACACGGCTAGCACCAGAGCTAACAGCTAACCGGAGTGGCTAGGCGCTGCTGTGTCGGTCCGAGCGACTGGAAATTAAGCAGGATTTTCCTGTTACACTCCAAATTACTGAATCGACACTGTCTATATTACAGAGCAAAATTCGTACCATTAGTTTCTGCATTACTCTAAAGTGCTCTACAAATGTACTAGAGTAATTTAGCTTAAGAATTTCACCCAGGGGTACAGCAGTAGTGCCTTCCTAACACTCTTAAGATTACAGAGCCTCATACCTAAACACAGCTGCCCTGCAGCCCTATACTGGATAACTAGTCGGAGAAAGGATGTATGAACGAATGGACCATGACAAAAAGTGAGCTTTACCCCAGGGAATGAACACATAAAGATATAAAAATAAAAATATATAAGTAAAAAAGAATAAAATAAAGTATAAAAAATTTTTTAAAATTACTTTCAACATGTTCAAGACTACAGGAATATTTTTTGCATTTACTGGGTAAGTCACTGAAAAGGCTGTTTAATTGTCATGCACAATTGTGGACACATACTGAATAGAACAACAGAAGTCACAAGTCTCGCCCTGTTGAAAGTGAATCCAACTACATCCTTCCACATAGACATCCTCTTCCATTTTGCAATGAAAAGGCAGGCAGGCATAACATAAAGGAAAACTGCTATATTCACTGATTTAATAAATTAATACATAGAGCATTGGACATTGTGGCACAGTTAAGGAATGCACAGAAAAGAAACATTCCCTGTAAAGAAATGCACTTAAACCAGTGAAAGGTTTTCATTATGTAAGTGCTTTCATTGTCATTTTATTAACTTTTGTTTACATCATTTTCGCTAAATCTGATTATTAACCTTTTGGCTCTTTTGAGAAGTAAAAAAAATATAATACAGGAAATTTTAAATTATTCTTGGCAGCAACCCAACAAACACCCACCACAACCAGCACTGGTCAAAGCGGTTCCATTTTTTTCTCTCCCATTTTTTCAAAGGCACATGCGCATGTTCATTTCTTCCAAAGCCTTGCATGATTTATGCTTTTTGGTATGTAAATAGAACTATAATTATGATTATGATATTGGTTGCTTTGGTCAAATAAGCACCAAACCTCCATGTGAAGTTTCCGGTCCATATGGAGGGATAGAAAAGCAGAATTAAGCAGTCTGGGTGATGTGCATCAAATGCGTATTCCTTATTAATCCTCTTTTTAAACCAGCAAATGGTCTGAATATGTTGTGCTGAGTGGTCCGTAAATCACTGTGGTGAAATTGGCTGTTTTGTAAGTAAGAGAATACGAGGAGATGCTTTATCGATCTGTGAATATTCAGCACGGTCAACCTGAGGATGAGTGCAGCGTGGATTCATTGATGAGTCACAAATGTTTAGCCATTTGTACGTCCTAAACACTGGGGGGCAGCTTACTGTCAGTTAGCAAGGTTATTAATGTGCCTGTTGCTAAAAAGGCCTAGTGCTTGGGAGGGGGGGGGTGGGATCAGGGCAGGCCTGCAGGCATGATGTCTGAGGGTTTTCTCTGTGCTTCGTCAGTCAAGGATCAGAGGATCTGAGGCCAAGCCGCAGCCAGAGGTGGTGACACTGACCTGGTGTCAGATAATTCAGATCTTTGTTTTTCTTCCCTTTTCTCTTTCTTTGGGGACGGAATTAGCAGCACACAAAGATTTTTTGGCATGATAAAACTTCACCACCTGGAGCACATAGTGTGGTAAGAACTACAAATTTTAAACGAGCTGAAATCCACTTTCATCCATCAGCACGTGTGCAATATGGTTTTGGGGAGATATGCACTATTGCTATATATGTTTGCTGTATGTGCAGTGCATACAAAAGCCATTATCCAACAACATTTATATTAACAGAATTAGTTTGGATTGGTATTTCACTGAAAATCTGCTGGAACTCTACTCACATTAAAAAGAGGATTAAAAACTGTGTTGATGTCTGTAGGTCTGCAACACCCTTAATCCTGCTATGTTATTGAATTCAGAAATATGGTGACTAAAAATGTTATACAAATTTATTTCAAATGCTATAATTCAAATGCTAACTGAAGATGCATTCTGTGTATAATGCATAGAATGGAAATAAATTATTTTATAAATAAACTACCAGTATTAGAAATATTTAATAAATTAAGCTATTATATATTTTTTAAATCTGTTTATCTAATGATTTCCAAGATTTTTTTAAGTAGTAGATGTTTCAGCAGAGCTTGTTCCAGGTTGGGTCGGGTCGGGGAGCATGTGCTGATGCATCCACCACACAGCAAAACTCCTCAGGATCCCGGCCAGCGACCCCCCAGGCAGACACACGGTCCAGTGCCACCCTCCGGAAATGGCCATCCATCTGCCGCAGCCAGGTGTTACGTGGGCGTCCCCTCTGCCTGGTCCAGCCCCTCAGGTCCTCAGCAGTGACGACCCAGTGAGAGCTTGTACCTCTGGAAGTTCATTGAAACTATGTGTGCCTCAAGGGCATAGCAGCCTGAGTGGCAGGAATGAGGAATCTCTGGTCAACCACAGTTGACAGCCTCTGTTCACTAAAAGAAGCTGGCATTTATGAGCCCTCACTACGCCATGATGTGTGAGAGACATGCTTGACATGTAACAGCTTTTACAGAGAATGTGGAGGGGAAAAGGGAGCCTGAGTTTATTGTCCTGACAATAATTAATTAGAGAATTAATTAGGGTAGACACCATGAGATGATCATGCCAGTAGTGCAACTGAATGTCCTATCTCTGTGTCATTTCTAATATAGCTACATAAACCAAAGAAATCAAAGATATAGTCATTTTCTTGCTTTCCATTGATTGTATTCCCTCAGATGGAGAATATATAGACTGTCCCTGACTTACGACTTATGTGACTTATGTTGACTTGCGCTTACGACTGCAGTTTTTGTAAGAAATGTGCTTGTAAAATTACATTTCTGGCAGCCACATACCCGACAGCACTATGCAACTTAGTGTGTGTGTGCGCTGTATGATAGTTGCCACGGGAGTACTGTGAAGATCTGGAACTGATCAAATTTTGAGACAGACTGAAATAGTACCACTTACTAATAACAAAGGAAAGGGCACCCCCAGACACTTATCCATTAGCATGATAACTATTTTATGGGTCTTTTTCAAATTTAATAGACATATTCCCTCGGTGAAGATCTGGAATTGGTCAAATTTTCAGACAGATTGCCCCAAAATTGAAGCAACACCACTTAGTGATATCAAAGAAGACAACTTCAGACACTTGAGCTCATTAGTATGATAACTGAAGAAGTATTTGGTGGATCTTTTTCAACTTTTGCAGTTATATACAGTAGGTGAAGCAATTAAATTTTGAGAGAGATCACCCCAACACTGAAGAAATTACTTTTAGTGATATCAATGGGAAGGGCAGCCTGAGACATCTTTTTAATGCAATAAGTCAAAGATTGTTTGATGGATCTTAATAACGCTTCACAGAAACAATATAGGAATGAAGCTCTAAACCAGATTTCACTGAGATAAATTGTACCTGTCAAAAATGAAGTTGAATTTTATACATTATATGTCCAAATGCAACACATAATTGAATAAGTAAAAATGAAGAGAAAGCACTGTCTGATAGCATGGTTGCACTCTCAGAGATCCTACAAGCTAAAACCTAAGCAAACGTTATGACCGCAGTTCATAAAGTTACACAGGAACTACTGTGAGAACTTACTTTCTTGTCTGTAAATAATCCCAGTCACTCGGAACTGAAAGATAATTGTTTTCAACAATTTGGAGATTTTTTTTGCCGAAGCCTGATTAAGTAAACTTATATTGATCTAAAATCTTCATTTTTGTTTATGCAGTTTATTTTGAATGAATTATTATGCATCCATTACAGGGCTACAGCAAACGTGGAGCCTATCTCAGCAAGCCAGCCCATCTCAGGGGACACGCATGGACACAGTTTCAAACAAAATTACACAAATTAGTTATTTTAAAAAACAGTTCCACCTTTAACAGCATGATTTATACAACAGGATAACCCAAAGTACTGGATAACCATGTACATGAACTGCAAACCACACACACAGACACACACACACATACAGTATTATGCGGAAACGTTCTTTAATAATTTTAGGGTACAAAATTACAAGTTCTTTTGAAAATATATTAGAACCTATGGCCATGCATGTCACTATTTCCAGAGATATGCAAACAATGCAATAAAAAATTAACAGCCCACTCTACTAAGCATTTAAAAAACCAATTATATCAGTCTGGATAATTGATGCACAGTTCACAATATATTAAAAATCCAAAATCCCATATCTCTCATAATTCCAGATCTTACATGACTGTCTAATAATTACACAAGCACATGTTCCTAGTTTCCACTGAAACCCCGTGGCCTTTTTATTTTGCCACGTATGACTAATGTTTTGAGGCCAATCGGAGACAAAAGTTGTTACATTGCAGTGGTCATTGCAGTGACCCATCCCATGACAGCTGCTGGAAATGTGGACCACTTGTCTTGTGATAGACTTGAAACAAGGTGTTGGACAGGAAATTTTGGAGAGGGAATTTTCACAATGGAGACTGGGTTGAGAAAAACAGCTGCACTGGCAGAAGTTCAAATAAAGAATGACGTAGAAAATAATAAGTGAGTAGGAGCACTCGTAAATCTATGAATGAGATAACGAAGTACTTTAGTTATGGAGGGTTTCTGGAAATGCGTGGTAGTTAACGATCGATCTTAAGTATGAGATAAACTACGTAGTGTTACTCATCTTTCTGGAAAGCCACCCCAAAGCTGTCAGCCACAGGCAAATAAAGAGGAACAGGCAGCAGGATGAGAGCTTGTCATTCACATAACAAACAGCTGAAGACTGGGAAAGGAGATCCACTGGTTATTAGTCTTCTGCTGGTCTTTATCTGGGCAGCTACCAGTACCTGCAGGGAGCAATTAGCCCACCCAGGTGCTCCGGAGCAGAAGTGCAGGGCGGTCAAGCAGAGAACAGAAAGACCGTCACATCACTCACACACCACACATCCAATCTCAACAAAGAAAATATGTCTGCAGATGTCACACTATTAAGTTGAAAGGGTGTTACCTACAGTTATTGTCTCCCCTTTTGCAGCTATGAAATTATCATGAATGAAACCCCACAGTGACACGGGGAGGACATGCAAATGCCACACATGAAGCTGTTGCAGAGACTGAAACCCTGGTCTCAACAGTGTGAGGCAACAGTGCTAGCCCAGTGCACTGCAGTGCCAAATACGATTAGGTAAAAGTTTTACATATTTAGGACTGTGGCTCTGCAGGTTATGACTCAGTACTCATGACCAAAAGAACAATAGTTCAAATCCTACAGCTGGCAGAGTCGTAGTATCACCACCAGATCTTTAAGCAAGGCCCTTAAGCACAGTCACTCTAGTGCAAGGCTGCCCAATCCTGCTCCTGGAGACCTACCACCCCGCAGAGCTTAGATACAGCCCTAATTTAACACACCTGATACAGATAGTCAGGCCCTTCAGTAATATCTCAGTATTAGAGTCAGCTGTGTTGAAGTTAAGCTGGTTCTCATAACTGAAGGGCCTGATTATCTGTATCAGGTGTATCAGGGTTGAGTTGCCCTGCACTAGTGACTGTCTGGTCCTCACTTCCAAGATTCTTTGGACAAAAGGGCCTGCTAAGTAAATAAATGTTTCTTTGCTTGGCAAAACTATTAACAAGGGAAACTACCAAAATCTAGTTTCAGAACATTTGACTACAAGGACTACAACAGTAATAAGAACACACTGCAGTATACAAAGAGTAATTTTGAAGTTATAAGAACAGAAGAATATTGTACATAATCTCTTCATATAATCTCTTTGACATTTGTCAGTTGTCCGATGTCTGAAAATAGCAGAAAAAAATGTACTTTTCCTCTCTCTTGTTATCATAGCAGTACTGTACTTTGAGGACTTATTTCAGTGAATATTTAGAAAGAAAGGAAATGACAAAGAGCCAGGGATAAACACAGAGCGTGGAGTCCCAAGCAGCTATCGGCTGCAGCGTTTAGGCATCCAGACACACACTGAGAGGGAGACACACTTGGAACATTAATAGGAGAATTTCCCCTTACTATCCATCCATCCATCCATCAATCCATCCATCCATCCATCCATCCATTATCTATACCGCTTTATCCATCGGGGTCACGGGGAAGCTGGATTTCCCCTTACTGACACAGAGAAAAAGCACCACACACTTGTGTTTTCACAAAATACAAGGCCTCCAAAATACAATGCTAGTAATGTGCTTCATTCCAGATGCCACACAACAGGATCCAAGAGAAAATAACCTAAAGAATTACACACATAGGCCTACTTCTATTTGTATTAAACATTAATATATAGATATTATTTTTAAATTAAGTGATACCTAAAACATGTACAGAAGACTATATGATTTTTTGTAGAAGTTAGATTACATATATTCAAATTTTTTTGTATACCCAACATTGCCTCTTCTAGAATTATCTATTTAGTCAGAATCACAATAAGCATACCTATCATGAGAGTACTCCCTGAATGGAACATGCAAGCACTACTTACGAAGTAACAATTATATAAAACTACACTCAAATATTTTTTGAGCAACAGCTTAAATAAAAGCTAAGATATTTTCAGTGATATTTATTCACTAATAATATAAACCCAAAAAAGTAAAAATATTTCTTCATAAATAACATATGTTTCAACTTGCCACTAGTATATCCAGTGGTTTTTAGAATTTGTTTTATTTTACTTTGTTTTACTCTAATGATAACTAAAATTCATATAACTTCATATATTTTGGCTTTGAATTGAAATTCTATCATTCAAACTAAGTAATCGGCATGTGCAAGGTTAACGAGTAACAGTTATGGCAAGAACACAAAAGGTTTCTTTAATGGAATATACATTTCAAAAATGTAGCTTTGAATCACAGAAAAATGTTGCGGGTCTCAGAAGGTTTGTCATTCACTTATCAGCTTCTGAGAAAATAAACAAAAGGAGGAAAGGAATTAGGGTCTGCAGACAGCAGACGTGATTACAAATGCAGACCATGCCAGGAAAAGCAGAGGTCTGGAAAAGCTATCTGGGCTGACACTTCAGCCCCACAACAGCACCCGAACAGCACCTGCGTGACAGCGGTGGGGGGGGGTCGCAGGTTGCCGACTTACTATTACAATCGGGAATGTGGCCCCGTAGCTCTGTGATGAGCTCACGAAGTTATT
>JAOYFF010000039.1:4280675-4293492 GCA_025773925.1 Cryptomyrus ogoouensis | reverse complement strand
TAACAACTCTGAGCTATTAGTTAAGTTCTCCCCAAACGAGCTTGATGGGCCGAATGGCCTCCTCTCGTTTGTAAAGTCCTTATGTTATAAGCCCCATTTCACAGCTGGCTCATGCTGACATTTTGCCCTCAGTGAAGGTGCTTGGGGACTGCAAACATGGCGCCGTTTACCCGGAACTCAGATGGAGGGTCTCAGCTCTTTATTGGTATACAGCTCAATAGATTAATGCTTTTGCGTCAATACGCATGACGTCTGCGTTTGTCTGAATGAGACACCTTTGTCTGCAGTCACGTGACGTCTGCATCATAAAAGTGGAATGTTCAAAATTAGAAGTTTTGACCTACATTACTACAATATGTTTAATGATTAATTAATTCCTATTACTTCAGCTCAGCAAAGCAAAGACATTTTCCAAACATGCTTTGAAATTCAGGAGGTTCAACTGCGGTATGTTATGTGGGGCGACTTCTGCTTTGAATCACACCTGGTTTGTACAAGAAAAATCTAGAAAATGCTAAAATGATAAGTTTCAGCTTCACTTCTTTTTCTTTCCTTTTCAGATAGTTGTGACACAATTTGGAGGTATGTTTGGGGTCATTGTCCTATTGCATAAAGAATGGCTGACCAATCATTCTGTTGAGTGATGGAATGGCGTGTTGCTGCAGGATGCTATGGGAGCCTTTCTCATTCAAAATTCCAGTCACTCTATGCAGATTTATATAGATTTCTATAAGTTCTCTTTGCAGAACTTCAGATCCAGCAATTGCTCTTGTTAGGAACCCTCAAAAGTGGCTTTCTGGCTAAACACAACCCTATAGCCCTGCCACCCTCAGCCTTCTGTGCAGAGTTGAAGATGACGCGTTTGTGCCGTGGCGTTCATTCAGCTGCATGGTGATTTCTGGTGCACTTAACCTTCTGTTACGTAAACTGGTGACTCTTATCCTCCTGAGGCCCAAGGAAAAAAAGTGTCCTTCAATTTTAGGTTATTTGTCTTCGGAGGAAATAAGACAATTTAGATTTTTTCAAATTTATTTTAATTTTTATTTTCACAGCATGTCCTCTTTAGTGTAAAACAGGAATAAATATGTTTCCTAACATCAGTGAAAAGATAGATGCAAAAATAAAATGTCCACTACAATGGACATAAATGAATGGGTGGGGTCTCAGGAGGTTATGACCTTGTCTTGTGCCTTAGAAGTGGGTCGAGGTCTAGCAGTCCTCTTCCTCTCCACATTAGATCCAGTTTGTTGGTGTCTCTTGATGGTATAAGCAACTGTGCTGAAAAGAATTTTCAGTTTCCTGGCAATTACTCTGTAACTATAGCCTTCCCCTCTCAGAGTGACAATTGATTGTCTTTTCTCTGTTGTTAGCAACCATCGCAAGCCCAAAAGCGCGGGAAAGCACATGCAGAAAATTAAAGTATGAACTAGGCTTAAGTGTGTACTTGGTGGGGCAAATGGGACGAAGCCAATGGCAGAATTCGCTTCAGGGTCCTTTAAATGCAACACGGCCATATTGTGGAGTTTCTCTGCCGAAAGTGTGTAAATTGCCAAAGTGCCCTTAACTTTAGGCACAAGTCAAAAAGTACTTATGTACTTGCTTTTTTGACTTAAGTGCATGGGAGAATTGACCCCCAAATAATTAGTCTTGTGCACATCTAAATGGTATATGTGAAACAAAGTTACAACAACATAACACAGACACTTCAGAATTACCGATATAATAAGCAAGTGGAGAAGAAAGAAAGCTTTAAACAGGCTGAGTATTTTTATTCTTTGATGACAGCAGGAACGTATTGCTGTCTGTTTGATAGGAGAGTTGCTAATAGATTTGCTTGAGGCCTGCTTAATTGTGCTGCACAGTAAAGAATCATCTTGTAATTCAGTGTATATTATTTTAACTGAGCATATAATATCAATGCAACAGGGAATCATTGACTCCAGGGTAGCAAATCCCGCTGGGACTAGTCTGGCTCGGGGTTCAGATTACTCCGCTCTTTTGAACTTGTGTGCTCACATGGTGCTTCTAGCAGTTTCTCCTTTGGAGCATGTCTTTAATAACCCATATAAAGCTCTGTATACTGTATAGTCACTATATTGAGCATTATTCCATTTTCTGAGAAATGCACAATGACCGACGTTGGGGCATATTTTGTTTATATATATATATATATATATATATATATATATAAAGCCTTTTTCATTCAAAGTAGAGACTAACCCCCTTTGTGAGTTTTTCTGGCTTATTCTAATTCACATGGCATATATGTGCCATTAGATTAAATTTGAAATCTGATTCCTGCATGATGGTTCTGCTCCAGTCTGATTCCTGCATGATTCCTTAAACCCGGGGCTCCGACTGAGATTTCACCCTCAGTAAATGTCACAGTAACTTCTCGCTCCTTGGGCTCGCCAGGCAAGATAACTTTAGAAAATTTTCCTCCTTGAATCTTCATTACATATTTTTTTTAAATTACAAAGAAAGTCTTAAATGCTAGTCATAAATTTCAGCTTGCAAATCCAGTAAAGAGAAAGAAAAAGGTTTTTAATGGGCATTTTAGAATTTAATCACCCCAAATTTCACCAGTATAATTTAATGCAGTGTTTATGGAATCTGTTATTATACAGATAATATTATTTTATTATTATAGCATTATATAAACACTCTAAGTGTTAAAGAAACACATCAGGGTCAGGATGAGAGTATTGGCTTTGTGCTCATACTCTATTTTCTACAATGTAGCCGACAGGCCACCACATGCGGGAAACAACAAGCCAAACCTGCTATCATACTAGAACATTATAGACCCATGAAAAAGAACATGATTGTCCTTAAACCAGATGATCCAGGCTCTTTATACACCAGCCTGACATGTTTGGTTTACTGAGTAATATGTTGATTTTTAATTTAAATATTACAAAATTAGTTTGAGTATATATACTACACTGAATTCTTATAGGTAAGATTAATTATGATTTTATAGCCTGTAAAAAATGTATTGGATATCTGTTGTTCCAGATTCTTCAGATTTTTTTTTTGTCATGAGTGTTCTATACCCAGGTTAATGCTGTAGGGCGTCATGAGGGTTCTGTACCCAGGTTAATGCTGTAGGGTGTCATGAGGGTTCTATACCCAGGTTAATACTGTAGGGTGTCATGAGGGTTCTATACGCAGGTTAATGTTGTAGGGTGTCATGAGGGTTCTATACCCAGGTTAATGCTGTAGGGTGTCATGAGTGTTCTACACCCAGGTTAATGTTGTAGGGTGTCATGAGGGTTCTATACCCAGGTTAATGCTGTAGGGTGTCATGAGGGTTCTATACCCAGGTTAATGCTGTAGGGTGTCATGAGGCTGTTCTCATAGGAAGGGCCTCCAGTGGTGAGGGATGCCTATTGTGGGATATCGGCTGTCTTACGAGCATGTGTGTAATGAATAGTCCTAATACAACATATGAAGCATGTTCTCCTACCCGGCTAGTCTCAGATGGGTAAAAAAAAAAAAATCAACTTTTAAAAAAGAACAAAAATACGAAGAACTAGATGAGTGATTATCTGTATGCCCTAAAGGTTAATGAAAGGTGTTTTTCAGGTCTGTTCTGGCATTGTATTTGATATACAGTCTTTTGTTTGAATTGTTTGAATTATAGTTTTTGAATGAGGATAATATCAGTCTGCTCAGCTCAAAGGGAATGCACATTCAGCTCTGGAGAAAAGTAAGAGACCACTCTATTTACATTCTTTAATAAAAAATTGCATTCTTAAATCCTGGTTTAATCCTGGTTCTGCTGCTTCCAAGCTCAAAGTCAAAGACAGCAGTACACATGAACAAGGTGAACCAGGAGACACTGGCAATGACCAAAAATCAGCCAGCTAGAGGGCAGAAGCAACTTTCTAATGCCAGCGATGACTGCCAACTTACACAACAGTGCCTCATGAATCAGGGGATGACATCATGTGACCTTCAAAAAGAATGAGAAACATTAAGTGGTGTGAAGTGCACTGTTAGCACAGTTAGGACTGCTAGGACTCCCAGAAGCCCTTAAAGGCCCATAAAGCCAGGAAGAAGCCCTTCATCAATGAGAAACAGGGAAGAGCCAGGCTGCAGTTTGCAAAAAATGTGTATTTTACACAGATACATTCCCATAAACTGGGAAATAAGTGAAACCAGAATGTTGCTGTGCTTTCTTAGTGTTCTCCAGAGCTGTATATTCAGTATCTTTCCATGTAACCTACCATGCAAAATGCACACATTGGATCATCAGATGAATTATACATCTGCAAATGCATTAAATGCTCTTTAAGTAACAGTTGTTTCTGATAAATATTTATATGCAGACTTTTTCAAAGGGGATCACAAATAGAAGGTAGTACATAACAAGGGTAAACAATATGTGTCATTTTATAATTTATTAAATGCAGATGCTTCAGCAATGTTTATTTTATTCAGTGTCTTATAAAATTCCAGGAAAATGCTGAACAATAAATATTTCCACGTTCATAAGGAATATGTCCAAGTTAAAAAAAAAAAATCATAAAAAATGTATTCAATTTTTTCCTGTAGAATTTACTTGAAGTCTTGAGTTGTTACGGAATTCATTGTAGTCAGTATTCATACATTTCTTTTGACCCGATGATGTGTTCTTAATTTAAACAACTAGGTCAATAAGTATTACAAATATTAAATGAAACTTTTAATGGTCAGATTTTATATATAAAATGTTTAACAATGTATGCGGCCGTCATGAATATGTACAGTATGTGCTTTTCTCTTAATTTTCACCCCCTTTTAAAAGCTTATAAAAAGTGAGGGTTTCACAATAGGTCACGTCACCCTCCAGATTTGGCCCGAGAGCAAGTGCAGACATAGCTTGGCTTGTGCTTTTGTTAAGCTAACAGGTACAAATTATTATGCAAGAATTCTTTATTACTTTCAAAGCCATGTTGTTTCCTTCAGTGATGCATGCTTCGATTAGCTTTACAATCAAGATACTAGGAGAGTTATTATAAATATATACTGTAATAATTATACTGTGGAAGTAAAGTATTTTCTTGCAGCGCTGCCCTTTGTATGTGGAGTTTCCTCCCAAACATTATTCAGATTTCTTACAAAGGTTTGAAGACGTGTCATTTAACTGAATTGTATATGTGTGCGTCTGGAGTGGCATTAGTATCGCTTGTATTCTCTTTCCTGGAACAGCCTGCCGACTTCCAGCTGCGGTGCTGAATGTTATTGCAGGCTGTGGAGTACATGCATGTCCCTTATATAGCAGACAAAACATGCTTCTGAACCTATATGTATAACTGATACGCATGTTTTTCATCTAAGAATTGGATCATTAGCCCTAAAGATGTTCAGGCTTGTTTGTGACACTGACAATGAGAAAGATGTAAATGTAATAGACACTGGATCATGTTTTGAGCTGCTTAATCTTGTTAAGAATCACACATTTGACCTCTAGAAAAAAATAATGGAAAAATAATCTAGGCCTAAATTTCTGTCAGAGAGCCTGATGAAGCTGAAGGACACATCAGGCTCATATCAGCTCACGTCTCTGAACTCATTAATTTTCTCTTCTGTGCCCATTCATTAATATCATTTTGATTCATTCCTTCTGGGATTTTAAAGTTTCCAACACAATTATGTGCCATTACTGCTTCATCAGTTAGTTGCCATCTCCATGGACAATGTTTACGTGACATTTAACTTTCCAAAATTGCATTAAAAATGTCCTCTTGGTCAGATTTTGGGTTGTTGGTAATACTGGCAATACATGCATATCCAAAACTTGTATTGGGTCATACACAATTTGAAAATAGGGGAAATAAATCAGTCTAACATGAATTTGTTTTGGCTGGTATGCGTTTTCCCCCTTAATGTTTACATTTTGTGTGACGGGGTAACCCTCCTGAACATGGTGGTCTGTGAAGGAACACTTGCTTTGTTTTGGAAGAGCTCCTTCTTAGGAGTGTAATAAAAAGCTGATCTGAATCCAAAATGCGGCCCAACTGCCTGTCATACAGCTGCATGAATCCAAAACACCCAGTCCGGCTCAAATTTGGAAAGAATGCAGAAGGAAAAACGGAAAGCTGTCAGAAATGGAATCATGTGTTATGTCACTATGTCTGACTCTTACTGTGATTTTATTCTCTTCATTTACCACACATGTATTACGAGACACATTCATGAGGAAAGCTGGAGGTTAGAGAGCAGAGTCAACTAGCATCCAGCACCCGTCAAGCAGTCAGGGTTAAGGCCTTTATTTAGACCTTTTACTTCAAATGCAGGGCATTTCAGAATCTGTTAAATCAATCTAAATTGTATTCAGTCAGTGCAAAATTAAATTGCATCAATTCCCAACCACTCATCCTGCACAGGGTCACTGGTAACATCTCCCTGAATTTTCATAAAGTTTTCTCTAGTGCCAAAAATATGAGTGAGCAAGGTTGACAAGAAAGTGAAATGGTGTATTGTGAAATCAAAGGCTTTGAATATAAAAGGAGGCCTTTAATACTCAAAGAAAAGCTTGATCTTTTGAATGTAATTGTTAAGGTTTCGAGTGGCCTGTCCCCAACCCTGTATTTCTCCATCAACACTTATTTCTGTTATTTTGCATAAAACAAGGCTTGATGGGAAATGGGAACTTACCTGCCACACCGTAGATGAAATTACTGCAAGGAAAATGGTACATTAAATTCATACAATTAAAATGTAATAATATTAGTGATGGTATTAGACTGCCTAATGTGATCCTCATCTCATATAATACTACTCTCACATTGGTGTGTAACAGTGTATGTAACTCCCAGTGTAAGCATTATATGTTTTTTCTCACAAGACAAGGACAATCTGGAACCTCTCACTACTTTGAATGTAAAAGCATTGTAATAAAAAAAAGAAGTCTGTTTGGCCATGAAGGTCTAGAGCACGGCTGAGTCTGGTAACAAATGTAGCGCTATTTATCTTGGGGAAGAACTTAATATAACACAAGCTGTGTGTACATAGTGAATCGTAATTAAGCAGATTTTCAGTCTTGAAAATCAAATTTAGCAATGATATACTCTTCCATATAATAATATATACTATATGATAAAAGTTGTAAAATATAATGTATCATTAGGAATGTTGTAAAATACAATCAAAAATACATCTGATCAGATTTTATATGGTGGTTTTACTTCAGTATTAGTAACAGGCTACACTTCAGTGTTTAGTTTCTAATTGCATAGAGTGGCTGTTTGCCATTTGCTGTACCGATTGCTGTTTAATGTTGCAACCCAGATATATAGTTTTTTGTGCTAATTTTTAGCTTGTTTGGGCCCAGGATATTTGGTATTTTAATTCATCAGCAGGCCAGAAATTGTGTTGTGAGGAGAAGTTAATAAAGGGTTTTTATAGAATGTTTGTGTGTGTGTGTGTGTGTGTGTACATATATATATATATATATATTTTTTTTTTTTTTTCTTTTTCTTTTTGTCAGGGTCAAAATACGTAGACAAAAGCGTTCTTTCTCAAGCCTTGAAATCTAGCTTGGCCTTTCCTTTATCTGAAACTGCTTAAGGGAAAAAGAAAAGCATC
The DNA here is from genome assembly GCA_025773925.1 of Cryptomyrus ogoouensis. Classification (NCBI taxonomy): domain Eukaryota; kingdom Metazoa; phylum Chordata; class Actinopteri; order Osteoglossiformes; family Mormyridae; genus Cryptomyrus; species Cryptomyrus ogoouensis. The sequence goes on along the minus strand of JAOYFF010000039.1, from coordinate 4,285,917 downwards.
TTGTCTTTATATTATTGACTTCTGGCCCATTTTCCTCCAGTCTGGTCTGGAGAGCAAATGGTAGGTATCTGGTCGACGTATCTGGGGAACATGAACTAGGAATGTGTCTTTTGTCCAAGGGTGGAAAGGAGACAATGATTTGTAACTGTTCAAATGAAGACAAAGACAGATAAATATTTGACAGTGTCAGTGTATAGAAGAAAACTATAACTATTGGCCATCCGCTTGCCTATCCCTATAGTTAGTTTGTTCTGTCTTGTCTTCAGCAACTAGAACTTTGATTTTGCTGTGGGAAATCGAGGGTCATATGAGTCGTGGAGCATTTCCGTTCTGCATATGGTTAATATGTGATAATGCAACGGCAAAACTATTTGCTTTTAATCGGAACAGGGCTGTCATCTACACGATGTAAAAATGGTATAAGAGGGCTCTGTAAATTGGTCCAGATCAAACCAATAGAGTAGAAATAACTGTTTTCCCCTGATATGGCTTCAGACATGCGAGGCAAATTAAGTCCTGTTTCATTTGGGTGTTCCCTCATATTAAGAGGCACTGAAAATCCACTAAAAGAGTTTTGGTAAAGGGCATGTAGCCTCCTCACCTTCGTTACCCTCCGGGGGGGGACAGTGGCAAACTCAATCTCTTTGTGCCCTGCGATGTTTTTTTCTGGAGGTGGGGGGATTCTGGGTGAAAAAAAAGGCCAACACTTGTAGAAGACTAGGAGTACTCGGGGGCTCGGACCATCAGTCATGCTTATTAGCTTCTGACAATGGGAATGATAATTGTAACCTGTAACCTGGAAACGAGGCAGCAGCTGGCAGAAATGGCACAAGACAAATATCGGGGGTCTTTGAGGCGAGAGCATAGCAAAGGGTTCAGAGCCAGGACCTAGAATCCTGTGCTGCTCCCACTTTCTTAAGCACAGAAATATGCTTTAATATATTTATATATACTGGGTTATGTTGCTAGTCATGGTGAGTTTAGATTGAATTGTGACTGACCAGTTTAATTTTCCTGTTTGATCCATCCTTGCAAAATTTTATACACCCACAGAGGCATCCAAATTGAAATGGCAGTATTTGGAATGAAATCAATGCAGAGAGAAAAAAAAATTATGGTAAAAAAACAATAATTTGCATAAAGGTGCAAGTTTTCAGTAGTTGTAGTGATAAACGTATATAACATGGTCATAATATGGCAGTAAGTGACACAGTGTCTTTGGAGTAAATGGTAAAGTACTAAGCCACTGTGTGTTTTTTCTATGTATTGTTGGCTATGCTTGGTAAGAGTATAGTACCAAAGTCTATTTGTGCCCAGTAAGTAGGATAGCACTGTTATAGTGTCAGAGAAAATCTAACTGTTCACGATTTGCTTGGCAAAAGTATTTGATCCGGGTTTCAGCACTTTATACAAGGTTTATCACATCAAGATTTGCAGGTTAAATTTACTGGCGATTTCAAGAATATGCGTGCAGGGGAGACAGGAAGATTGTCTGTCTCACACTTTACTATGGGCAAGATTTTTGAGGTGCTATGTCCCTGCTTCAGTCCCTAATTCAGTCCCTGCTTCAGTCCCTGCCTGGGTCCCTGCTTCAGTCCCTAATTCAATCCCTGCTTCAGGCCCTGCCTGGGTCCTTGCTTCAGACCTTGCTTCAGTCCCTAATTCAGTCCCTGCCTGGGTCCCTGCTTCAGTCCCTGCTTCGGTCCCTGCTTCAGTCCCTAATTCAGTCCCTGCTTCAGACCTTGCTTTAGTCCCTGCTTCAGTCCCTGCCTGGGTCCTTGCTTCAGTCCCTGCTTCGGTCCCTGCTTGGGTCCTTGCTTCGGTCCCTGCTTTGGTCCCTGCTTCAGACCTTGCTTGAGTCCCTGCTTCAGTCCCTGCCTGGGTCCTTGCTTCAGTCCCTAATTCAGTCCCTGCTTCAGACCCTGCTTGGGTCCTTGCTTCAGTCCCTGCTTCAGACCTTGCTTGAGTCCCTGCTTCAGTCCCTGCCTGGGTCCTTGCTTCAGTCCCTAATTCAATCCCTGCTTCAGACCTTGCTTCAGACCCTGCTTCAGACCCTGCTTCCCTGACTGTGCATATTTCGGTCAGGTCAGCAGCGGCTTTTTGCCCCCATGTTAAAACGTAATATTTTTTATCCTACTCTCTGGTGGCACGGCCTGAGATGTCCTCAGTAGGAGTAGGGCATTATAGTCATGGTCTATCTTCTGAGGAAACCCAGCGGAGAACAGCCCGCTTTTCATTGCTGGGTGCTCCTTGGCCAGCGAGCCGCCCGTCCTGGCTGCCGTGAGTACCCAGGCCTGGAGCCGTCGTCTCCAGTGGAGCACGGCAAGTCCATCTGGGATCGCCTTTCCCTCCCGTCTGCGCCACACGAGCCTGTCCATGGACAGAAGCTGGGGAAAAAGAGCCCCCTTCTGTCTCACGGCTTGACAAAGCAGACTGGGTCGATGTCTAAATCCCTCCTGAAACAGGCCCAGACTCTGCCTACGCCAAAAGCAAAATTGCCCCGTAAAATAAATGACTTCTAAAATTATCAGTGGTCAGTATCACACAGTCTTCATTTCTTTCGTCCTCCCATCTTTCTTTGTTAATCTGGCCATCTTGCACTTCATGGTAAAGTATGGAATTCATTTAAACTGCATAATTATTTGGGCAGCTACAGATACACATGAAAGGGAAGATTCCTACAGGGCTGTTGGTTATGGGATATCCATAAGGCTGGAAATTTTGTTTATTTTTTTAATCTTTGTGATTATCTGTGTGATGTTTCATGTTTTTACTTTTGCAAAGATGCATGTTTAGAAAGTTTGCAATAATACCAGGTTTTTCATTCAGATGTTACATCTTTTAAATCCTATTTACTGCTTAATTTAATTGGTGGGTTTTCCTCTTCCTCCATATAATTGCAGTTACAGATGCTTATGTAATTTTAAAATACAGAAAAAATACATGAAATGGTTAATTGTAAAGCATATGTCCTTCTTTTTTCTTAAATCTAAACTAATTGAGGTACTTGAGTGATCTGAGATGTCCAAATTTAGATCAGTTTTTGATTTCTATTTTGGTAGATCATATTACATATTATAAGTGCGACTATTTGTTTATTTTATCATTAGGTTTAAGTAGAACCTCTGCAGCAAATGATAGTCATTTCTCCTATGGCTGCTATGCGAGGTTGCCACACTTCTAACCCTTCCTGAGAATGTTCAGACCATGTGGAGGTAATTGGGATCATTAGATAATTCACACAGCGAGTCCTTGGCTTCATTCTCAGACCCATCAGGGTCGCTACTTAAAACTAGGTCCTTGATCGTGAAGAGCTGGAGCCACGTTTCAATTATCGTGTCCCTTGTAGCCTCCATGTTTGCCGTAGTGACGAGAATAGAAGTCAAAGCAGGGCAGATGTAATGTGTTTAAGCCACTGAGGTTGGCCCTTATTCTGTCGGACAATGTCCAATACCGATCGCAAGCCACCTAGTTTTCATCTGGATGGCAGCACTTGAAAATTGTTTGCACCACACAGATCTCATTCTTAGAAACACCAAGCTTCCTAAAAACCAAAGGCAGTTTAACATAAATACAAAAGCCATTATTCCATGCAGTACAGGCAGAACAATGTATACTTGTCTGTCCTTGAATACTAGAATGCAAAGGAGTGAATGGACATCACATAGTAAGGGACTCATTTCATTTATTTTTGTCCATTTATCTTTTGTTATTTTAACTCATGAATTAGGAAATTAATGGATTTGAAGACTTTTTCCTTTATTAGTTCAATAGGTACAATAGACCTTTGATTACAAAGAGGGGTATACATTGCAAAATGACTGAATAGCAAACATACACTCAGCAAAGACAAGTGCTCATTGGGTAGCACTAGCCACAGAAAACCACTGTATTTGCATCTGCAAATACAATAGCTTGCATTTACAATGGAATCTTATATTTTATTTTTTTTTCACATTTTTTTCATTTTATTTAAAACAATGTGACTATATTTTATACCACAAAAATTCTACAAAGATAATTTGCTGGTTGGTAGTGTAGATATTTATTGTGGGTGCATTAAGTTTTTACTTTTTATGTAGTAAATTTCCCCACAATCCTGACCAGGATATGTGGTCAGAAGCTGGATGGAAGATTTGATGTAATATTCTTTCTTTGAATACAGATTTCTAAAGCATTTTACAAGCTCTTTCTGCAAGACATTTTTTATGACCTGAAAATTAATCCATAACTAAAGGAAAACAGAGCGTACTTATACTCGCTACTTTGCCAGTTAACTTAATCCATAACTAAAAGAAAACAGAGGGTACCAATACTCGCTATTTTGCCAGTTAAATTAATCTATAACTAAAGGAAAAGAGAGCGTACCTATACTCACTGTTTTGCCAGTTAAAATGATCCATAACTAAAGGAAAACAGAGCGTACCTATACTCACTATTTTGCCAGTGGGTGTTCTTTTGGGAGGGGTTAGATTAGCTTGTCTCTTGGAAGAACTTTATTAACACCAGTGGAAATGTAATCTTTTCATGCTGCTTTTTGGCTACAGAAATAAATGTATTACTGTTTACCACATATGGGCTTTTTATTCCGTGGCAGTCGTGCACTTGTCAGTGAGATGTCCTCTGTTCACAGAATAGGCTTTCAGTTCCCCTTACCTCATAGCTAGCGTGAGGCCCATTGAGGGAGATATGAATGCTGGCAGTTGATAGGGCCAGGCTAGCCGAAGCTGCCGCAAAAGCCTGCCAGAGCGCCCTTTCCCTCTGTTCTATCTCCCTTCCAATTCTGGGTATTTTGGGCTTATGGGAAATGCCAAGTCATGTGCCTACAGTATATGCTTTCCTGGAATGGGGTCGGCAGGGCAGAATAGAGTGAGTGCAGGGTGCCCCTCATGGGAACCGTATTCAGGGGGACTTGAGAGCAATGTCACGTCTTGAAAACGTGAATGAACTTCATTTGCATCGCCGAAAGCATGAACAAAACACTAAGTTTAATTGGTCACATTCATGCTAGATTCTGTGTTTAGTGGAAAAAAATCAAACCAAACAGGAAAGGGGAAGTGCAGCCATAACCCTTGTCCCTTTTCTACTTTTTTTAGCCGTTATGTTGGTAAATACATAATGCTGCTGTCATGATTTACTGTGAACAGCTTGTTCAGAATGGGAGCAACGGCATTAAGCAAATAAGGGCTGTTTTTCTTTGGCCCAATTGTCTCCCCACTTTTTCAACAAGTATGTTTGGAAC
>JAOYFF010000039.1:4261995-4280575 GCA_025773925.1 Cryptomyrus ogoouensis | reverse complement strand
GCCTATTATTTAGGAGGGAAAGGATAGATATAGGTAAACAAATGTAGGCCTGTTATTTAGGAGGGAAAGGATAGATATAGGTAAACAAATGTAGGCCTATTATTTAGGAGGGAAAGGATAGATATAGGTAAACAAATGTAGGCCTGTTATTTAGGAGGGAAAGGATAGATATAGGTAAACAAATGTAGGCCTATTATTTAGGAGGGAAAGGATAGATATAGGTAAACAAATGTAGGCCTGTTATTTAGGAGGGAAAGGATAGATAGGCAATATTACAAACTTCACAAACCAAGAGAGAGCCGAATGTTTCTGGGGCAGCAGGGCCACATAAAGAGTGCAAAAAAACGTATTGTGGCGAATGCTTGAGGCATTTTAATAAAGGAGATGACATCTTTTTCAGCCAGAAATACTCTCTTTAACAGCCTCTATCAGTTTAATACTAGCGGTGGCACAGAAAGGGAAGCCAACAATTTACCTGACACTCACGGTTACATGCTAACATAACACACACATATTCCACAGCAAACATTACACAGTTACAACATTTACCATTAACATAAATACAACAATGATCATAATAATTTACACCATTTAAAGAACGTGCAGTGTGGTGTAAAGCATGCTGGTAACTGCATAATTAGTCCTGCTGACCAACCCAAAGGTATCACAGTTATGTCAGCCAATCATGGACAGCGGGTGGGATCAGAACAGATGATTAATTTGCCTTGGGGCATTAAATAATGGCCATTCCTCAAATACAGGATGATCCCAGTTCTTTAGACTTTTTTTTTTTTTTTTAAATCTTATTTTAGGGCCAATATAGTTTTTAAGTTTAATTAATGTCTTACAAAACTGCATATTTATTTAGATAAAACACATTTAAGTTACAAATTAGTTAAATTAGGTTGTCCAATTAATTTTAATAAGTAATGTTTTTGTGGACAAGACAGGAACATATTACACATTTTTTTGATGCGTAAATATTAGTCTCCAGTTCACTAACTCATACTAAGCTGTTTTAAGGAATTGTCTTTTGTTTATCTTAACAACGAAGACCTTCGTTACTATTTTGCAGTGTTTGCAATTTGTGTTTTTACACTGCCTGTGTAATACACTTTGCCTTAGAGCTGGTTCGTGTTTTGACTAGTTTGTAGTTGCTGCCAGAACCGTAAGCAGTGAGAACAGACCAGCCAGAATGGTGTGGTTCCATTAGAGCATTTCTTCTTTATTATTCTTTGTTAGTAAAACAAACTGTGTTATATGAGCGAATGTGTAAACTTTACAGCATAGTACACATGGCTGTCAATGATGGGATGGTGTTCTACTGCCATATATTTATCCAGTTCATTGTTTGACAAAAATGTCTAATACCTACTTAACTCATTTTACATGGCCTTTGTTTGACAGTTAAATGTTTAACATAGTGTTTTTTAAATTCAAATGAGGTTTATCATAAGCTTATTTTCAATATTGTTGAATATCTTATTCCAACCTTTGAACCACGTTTGGTAGTCTTACTTCTGAACCAAAACAGATCCTTTCTTTGTTTCATGAGTAATATGTTTCGTTAACTGTTTAAACACTGTTCGGTTCTCAAACAAAAACAATAATTTATTTCCTGTATGACAGAACATATCCCTTGACCTAGCCAATCATTTATTTCGATTATAATAATTTGTCATGCACATATGTAAACAGACGTTACGTAAAGAACACATTTAAGTAGATAAAGATGGTATCTTTTTGTTATTAATATAAATTGTAACAGGTGTGGTGACAGTAAAAGCAGGTTCATTCATCTCTGATCTACATGCCACAACTAAATTTACAGAAATTATATCATATTAAATATTCTTTTAGCTGACAAAACAACATGTGAACCATATTGTTGCCACCTAGAATGCACAGCCTGCAGAAGTACAAGACCTGAGTTTGGAGAATAGACTCCCTCCGGACTTCATGAATGGTAACATGTGTGAGAAAATGAGTGTTTGCTACAACTTATAGTCCTACTGCACTGTTATTGGTAAGAAACAAAACGATACATTTAGTTTAAGATTTAAAGTAGAGGTGTATATATGAATGGTGGATCGCATCTGTGGTCAGCTGGAAATACAAACGTATCAGAATCAAAGCTTTTGGGGCGAAAGGGATGGTAACAAAACCCAGTGTTACCATGGCAATTTGTTTATGCTCCACTGGTGAATCTTGTAAATCCAATTGGAGGGAGAATGAGGGCATGGCTTCCCTGGGACATGAATTGGTCTGCAAAAGAAATAACAGCATTAAAGTGGGGAGGCCCTAATGAGGGAGGAGGTGGGGAGAAAGACCTGAAGTTATTCTTGTTCCTAAATTTATTAATGGGGCCGTTGTCAGTCATTTGAAATGGACTGAGCACCCAGATTGTACTGGTTTTTCCCAGCGCCAGATAGTTTGAAAGAAAATCATACCTTTTACTAATGAGGAGACCACATGAATATTTTCACTTAACAGATTTGCAACTGTTTTTCATTAGCAGGGTTTTTAAATATTAACATCTTTGACAATAAGAAAAAGACAGCCTGCATTTCAACGTTGTCATGACACTATTAAGATTGTTAAAGGTCTTAATTGTTACGTCATTCTGAACACAGAAAAGGTAGTTTATTAAATCTGCACAGTCAAGTAAAACATTCACCTGCTGACATTATCAGCTCAGCTCTTACACAAATTAGACTAAAGATGGTGCTGAGGAATATCTGCGTTCATGCAGAAATGTGTGTGTAAGAGACATTAAAAATAAATATGTAGAATGGTCATGGTCACAATCCGAATATTACATCATTATGCTTATTTTTCCAGGGTCTAAATGAAATTACTGATATAAGTTTAAAGTTTCATAAGTATTAATAAGTCTTTGTGTAAGTATGCAGGCCTACATAATTATGCGGTCACATGTATGAGACAGATTAAGTATACAGGCAGGCCGGGGGCCTGTTTCACAAAGCAGGATTACTTGCTTAGCCAGATAACTTGCCAGATTTAAGGTAGTCTGTGCTAAATGTAAGTTGATTAAAATAAGGTCTATTTAGCCCAGACTACCTTAAATCTGGCAAGTTATCTGGCTAAGCAAGTAATCCTGCTTTGTGAAACAGGCCCCAGGTTAAGAACGCCTGACTTATGTACTTACAAAGACTGCCATAAAACCTATTATGTTAACAATTTGAGTCAAATTCAATGCTGCATAATAACAAAGTCGCACAAAACAATACTTTGTGATGCTCCTGGTAACATTGCAGTGGTTTGTCAGCTCAAGCCACAGTTCAGTACCTTATTTAGTTACTTTTATTATTACTCTATAATAATGATTATTATACACTGTATTGTTATTTTTCTGGCTTACCTACAAAACAGAGACAGACTTAGGGAACAGATCTCATTCGTTATATGAGGACTGCTTGTAGGTTATTAACATCATGGTATGCAACCTGGGAAATGACAGAAGATTTTTCCTTAATTAAAATCATTGTTTTTTTCTTTTGTCAGAGGTAAAACATTTTCCCCACCACAGAAGGTAAAACAGAGTTTATTATTAATAATAATAATTATTATTATTATTATCATCATAATGATATATAACTAGCTGTGCAACAGGAAAATACTTTAGTTTGCAATTGTTTATGCCAAATATGCCTTATTCAGAGTTTATAACAGTGCACACTTAAAAAATTTAAGCCCCAGTTCCATGTGCAAACATAACTGCTGTCAGTGGAAAAAAGACTTGGAGTTTTAGAGTTTTAGCAAGTCACTGTACATATAAGACACTATAGGGATCTCGTTCCATTTCTCTTAACAATTTAAATGAATTTTTTCAATTTTTATATCTGGATTTGTGCTTCACACTACATTTATATAACGGTCTTTGCAATATGCAGACAGAAGGAAATGTGTGTCTAATGTCTTTATCAATCAGTACACTGTCATTTGTAGTTTATGCGAGGTTCTTAGACAATAGACTATTTCAAGATCGGCAGTTGGATTTTACCCAGCAATTTGCTTTCAGTAATACATTGTTATTCAACCATAGCTCCTCTTATGTTGCCATGATTTTTTTCCTCAAATGGGACGGCTTTTTGTACCTTCTACAAATCCCTCTCTCATTTTCTCTTCTTCCCTTTCTTTCGCCTGTTGTCTTGAACCATGCAAAATTTTGCAGTTTAAATGTGAGGCAGCTTGCTTGTTATCTGAAAAAAAAAAATGGACTAGCCTTTAGCCATATAATAATCTGTAACTAATATGAGATTTAACATTACACATGCAGCCATATTAGCATGGTGTACGGCCCGTTGCAAAACTGAGGGGAAATTTCAAGTACAGAACAAAAACAAACAAACAAAAAAACTATTAAACATTTTTATTCTCAAAGAGAACACTTTAGATTTAACAATTTCAGCATTTTCTGATACGTTATAAACCTGCAAAATTTTGAGTATTTATTCTGAAAAACATGATGTACTAACAGAAAAAAACTCATAAACAAGTTGGGTCAAAATATATAGTTAACTAATGTAATACAATATAAAACCTTATCTTCAATAAGAGAACTTTTGTCTTACATCCATTACAGTTGTTTGGCATCTTCTGTGCAGTTTTTTCGTCTGCTTTCTCATTAATGTAGGATAGCGGTACAGAGGTTACAGACCTTTCTACTGTGGAAAGCTCCTTCTACCTGTAGTAGTATAGCACAGATGTACCCTTTACATTATCCCACAACCCATAATAAATATAAAACAATGCAAAATATTTCAGCTGGGAACATCTGACTGTGTTACTCATCATGAACTCTGTAATTGTTAATCTGTTTAAGCCATTAACAGAGTTCATGGTAAAAAGACAAACATTTTCCACCATTTTGTGCTTTAACTCCATGTCCCTACCTCTGACCGCATACCATGTGGCACGTCTAAAAAATGTTTTTTCACATTAGCTAACAAATCGGGACCAAAATGTCTCCCTTTGAGAGATGTTCAGTTTCAACATACTATGGAACATGTATATATTTATTTGGATTATGAGCAAATAATCCATTAAGAAAAGTATTTTGCACAGTAAATAAATGCACTGACGAATCATCATGCTCCTGAAGTTTCATATCCAGGTGTCATGATAAGTACTCAGACAATAACATCGATTTAAAATTAGTATGGTAGTAAATCTGTAACAACCATTTTCCATAGAAAACAAATGGCACTGAAAAAGAGTGTTAAACCCGCAAAGCCGTACGTGAGCCCCTGACGGGCACAACCATCAAAAGCTTGGATTTATTTATTTATCTGTACGTGTTTTCTTTTTAGGGTTATGCTTTGGGTATCTTCATGTGGGTGTCCTCAGGTAACCTTTGCAGTGCTGAAGCTCTGCCTGTTAGCTGCTCTTACGGTTATGACTATAGTTGCAGATAATTACTCGCCTGAGCACCATCTCATCTTGCATGTCTCTGTTGTAACCTAGACTAACTGATCTGTGCCGTCTGTGTCATTCTGGAGGTAGGATATTTACAAGGTTTTCTCTCCATTGTAGCTAATTGAATAATGACATATGTTAACAGACTATGTTTGAGCAAACCCCTAGTAATAAGTGGTAGACAAGTATAATCACCATGGGTATATATGGATTTGCGGCTGGGGTGTCCCAATGCAGGGTGAAGGGTGAATCACAAAGACTGCGTTCTGTTCTTCTCTTGGGCCATATGCCCAGAGCAGGATGGACAAGTCTGCACCCTGATACCCTTTTTGCCATCTTTGCTTTCATTCCTCCCCACCAATTTTAAAGAGTCATCTGGACTCCTATACCTAAAGTCTGTAGTCCTCCCCTATACCTAAAGTCTGTAGTCCTACCCTATACCTAAAGTCTGTAGTCCTTCCCTATACCTAAAGTCTGTAGTCCTTCCCTATACCTGAAGTCTGTAGTCCTTCCCTGTACCTGAAGTCTGTAGTCCTTCCCTGTACCTGAAGTCTGTAGTCCTTCCCTATACCTGAAGTCTGTAGTCCTTCCCTGTACCTGAAGTCTGTAGTTCTTCCCTGTACCTAAAGTCTGTAGTCCTTCCCTTTACCTAAAGTCTGTAGTCCTTCCCTATACCTGAAGTCTGTAGTCCTTCCCTATACCTAAAGTCTGTAGTCCTTCCCTGTACCTGAAGTCTGTAGTCCTTCCCTATACCTAAAGTCTGTAGTCCTTCCCTATACCTGAATTGCTAAAGTCTGTAGTCCTTCCTCCTGTGCCTGTTTCCTTACAGCAGGTTTTACAGTCTAATTCTCCCTAGGGAAAGGAGTGATGATGGGTAGTAACACTCCACCTGGAATTATAGTGTCCCCCCTCCTGCAATGATGCCTGTGTTCACTGTATCTGCACCCTTGATAATCATATGCTGTGATTTCCATGTGTGACTTTCATAGTAGTGAATATATTTGCATGTTTATTTATTTATTTTAATGGTACACAGAAGATACATACAGAAGTGTATATATTAAAGAGATTTATATATAGTCCAGAGTCCAGAAATTATTTTCACCAGGGGGGGCTAATGAGCAAAATCAAAAACGATTCAATGGTGTAGCAGTCAGCAATGGCATGTTGTTCCTTAAATTAATAATGTCAGTATTTGTTTAAACTGGCAATACATTTCACGTAAAATATGCTTTTTAGAGTTTGGCTGTTTCACTTCAGATTTTTAATTTTTTAATGCAAATCCCTATTTTAAATTTCAGCTTTGCGCAAACAGTTGCTTTCAGGTGCATTTCAGTTGAACTATCCTTACTTCAGATTGCTGTCAGACACGCATAAATATACAAGTTGTCTGCCAGCTTAGATTAGTTGACTTGCTTATATTTTACATTAAAGACACATTAAAAAGGAACAAAAACTGAATCTGTTGTCACAGGTTTTCAAGATGCCTGGGGATATGAGCTTAGCAAAGCAAACTGTCCTGGAAAGGTAAACAGGGGGGTGCTGTGTGGACTCAAAGCTGCAGGCGTCTTACTGCTCATGACTGAAAGGGACTCTCACTGTGCTGACTCTTTAGCACGCGGAGGATCTGCTATATCATAAAATGAGAGACTGATTAATGACCATTTAATGATTAATGTCATAGCAGTGATCACCTGCGAATGAATAAAGCTTCTGAGTCCTGGAAGAAAATTCATGACAAGAACAAAGTAAACAGATGGGGGAGACCTCTTACATGGCAATGAAACTTGCAAAAGAAAAGCTGATCTTAGGATATTGGTAAAAAAAAATACTGCAGCCCAGTAAAATACTTTCTTGTATGACTCTTGTCTCAAGCATAAGTACTGAGAGTTAAAGTCAACTGGGTCTGATTAGGAGGAAGTTGAGCAAGTACTGAGCTACTGAATGTGGTTCTGAGCACTGGAACCCACTTGTTCTTATATATGGTTATTATTTATGCTCTGTGATGGGCTGGCACCCCATCCTGGGTTGTTCCCTGCCTCGTGTCCGTAGCTTCTGGGATAGGCTCCGGACCCCCCGCAACCCAGAAGGATAAGCGGTTCAGAAAACGGATGGATGGATGGATTTCACATTTATTTATGAATATTCCATACTATTTACACCTATTTTTTTTTTTATTTTGAAACATTGCTAGCTAGGAACTAGCAATGCAGATAAATGGCCTCTAAACACCCATAATTGAAAATTGAGATTTTTTTTCTAAAAATGTAGTTTATATTTGGAACATATTAAATCTCATGTTGATTAAGCAGTTTTCGGCTGGATTGCAACATTGATCATGTTTAATGACTTGATCTACAGCAGATATCCTTTCTGCTTTTCCCTGGAAAAATCAAAACCTTTTTCAGACAAAGATTTGCAGTAACATGCATTGTGAAATAAGAGTTTCCTTTTGTGGTTCACTACTGGTAAAAGTGGGTGATAAATGATGGTAAATGATATGATATTTAACAGCTTAACGTGTTAGCCCAATTGTAGCAGTTATTAAATAATTCCATAGTTTTGCACAGGAGGGGAAACCAAAGGCATATTTTGGATTACTGATTTATGTGTTACTGATAGTGGCTGAAATGAGGCATGCTTTAGACCAGTGGTGGCCAGTCTTTTCCAGAAAGGGCTGTTGTGTATGTGGGTTTTTGCTGCAACTCCCTAATTAGATTAGTAATTAGAGGACTGATTGGCTGAAGAGTCCTCACACCTGGGTTTGAACAGCTGATCTAAAGGTTACCCCAAAAACCTGCACACACACTGACCCTTTGTGGATAAGATTGGCCACCCCTGATCTAGACATTGAAGGAAAGAGAAAAACAACAATATTGTTTTTATGAAATCTCCTGGAAACTCGTGACTGCAGTTGAGCAGAATGTACTGCACCCTGTGACTTGTGTATTATGTCTTGATCACACCCTAATGCAAATCTTTTTATTATTCAATGGATGTTGAAGTTGCGCTCATTTTTAAACAGGAGGGCAGCAACAAATCATTCAAATGTCACTGTAGAACTACAAACAGTTTGACAGTCATGAAGCTTATTTGTTGTCCCAATGTACATGGATATATTAAACTGTTAGATTTAATTAGGATTATAGTGGCAATCTTGCTGCTAGGAAAGACAGCAGTTATATTAATTCATCATGAGATCACTTGTGATTCTCTCTATGCTAGATTTTGGTATTGTGCAAAATATTGAGCCACACATGCTTTCAAATTTTTGTACGAAGGACTTTTAAGATTAGAAAGCGTTGATCACTGTATCAACCACAGAACATAAGAATGTATTAAGTGAATCATTGGCATAAATCGGTTGTTGAACCATCATGGTATCTTAACTATGTTGTATTATCCCAATACCAGTTTTTCACTATTAGATCAAGCAACAATAAGTTTATCAAATGCAGTTACAAGAATGAAACAATATTACTACATTATAAAGCAGAAACATAAACAACATCCTTAACCGAAAATCTCTAATAAAGACATCAAACAAATCGTGAAAATGAAGTGTAGGATTTCCATATGACAATTGTATGTTGAGCATTTTATCTGTCAGTTAAGCGGAAATTCAGTTAAATCAGGAAAATGAAATATTATTTTTACACTGTTTGTATTTTGTCCTAAAAGTCTGCCTGGGTAGTGCTTGATTTATTGGTCATACAGTAGTTATGTTTTTAATTTTTATTATGCTGTTCATTGCAGTGAACTCAAATGCTGGAAGATTGTGTTCTCTCATAGGAGAATACAGTGCAAAACCCAAATGAACAAAAGACAATTTCTATTCAGATTTCACTAATTTTTTTTTACTGAAATGCTTACTGAAATTATCTGGTGCATTTTTTTTTGGAGGGGGGTGCAATTTTTGCACACTCAGTACATTATGGAAAGGGAAATCAAAATAATTCCTAGCTGGCTTAGTCAAAGACTTACTCAAAAGTATCTGCATAGGAAGAGCCAGCCTGCTGTAATCATAAACACTGATTACACAAAACATAAAAACTGAAACATTGTAAAGATTATTCTCTTTAAAAATCCAAAAGTCTTGTCTGCAGGTTCTTTACAGTACATTTTTCTGGTGTGTTGCAGGTTTCAGCCTGGGGAGGGTTTAGTCATCTACCCCAAGATAGGAGACAAACTGGACATTATCTGCCCCAAAGCAGAAAGCGGACAGCCGTATGAATACTACAAGCTGTACTTGGTGAAAAAGGATCAGGCACACGCTTGCAGCACCATCATGGACCCCAATGTGCTGGTCAACTGTAACAAACCGGAAAAGGACATCAAGTTCACCATAAAATTTCAGGAATTCAGCCCTAATTACATGGGCCTGGAATTTAAAAGGAACATCAACTACTACATAACGTGTAAGTTGTTTTCTATGTTTCTATGAATTGCTGAGTGGGAAATGTGTATTACTGTCACATCAGAAGCCTTCTTGGGAGGACCCATGCATAGGCTCACCCATAAATGTGAACTCTTCAGAGATTAAGCAATTACAAACAGGGTTAATAAAACAGTATTTCATTTGCTTTGCGTTGGGATTAATGGTCTCCCCCACAAGCATAAACATGATTTTGGTCTAATGTTAAATCTGTCAATTTGAAATCTATTTATATCAATATGCAGATATGCCATGTACATTTACATAGACACCAGTCATGAGCAGGAAATTGCAAAAAGTATTACAACCTCACCAGCAAAAATTTACAATATAAGCATTTCTCGTGTGTTCAGGCTGAGCTTGGCCTTAGGGTTTTAACATAGAAATATAACCACCGGCATCACCTGACAGTGCATGGCCACCTCTCTCAGCCTTTAGTTGTAGCTGATGACATCATCATCCCTCCCCTCCCTCATTCGCACTGTTGGGCTGGATCTGTTAGCCTTTGCCAACATGTCCGGTGTGCGTTTCGTCATGGAGATTCAGCACACCCGGGGAGAATAATCAGATTGCAACTGTCTTTCTATATTGAGATTTAAAAGAATATTTTCAAACAAAGCAGTGCGAACTGAACAGGTCTGGAAAAAATCTGTAGTAAATATGCTGAGTGGCCACATTATTAAGTATCCCTTATGCAAGCAGATTGCTTCTCCAAAGAGTGAATCGTGTTGCTGCGGCTGAATATATTCAGCATGCAGACAAGGTCATGAGGTTTAGTTACTGAGTAGCTAAGCATGAGAATGGCTAAGACAAGTGATCTAAATGCTTTTAAACATGGTATAATTGTTGGTGCCAGACATGATTTCAGCATCTTAGAAACGACTGGCTCCTCTACATTGAATTTCTATGTTCTACAGTGTCTAGAGCAGGGGTCACCAAACTTTTTGAAACTGAGAGCTACTTCATGGGTACTGAGCCAAACGAAGGGCTAAACTTTTCTAAACTTAATGTATAATAAACATGTTTTAAATGCTTTTTTTAAAAATATTGTCATTTTCAAATCTATATAAATGCAAGTGATTAAAGAAGAATAGCAACAGGATAAAATTAAATTTTAGACGCTGCTCACTGGTGAGTTGTGCTATTTTTAGAACAGGTCCGCGGGCGACTCATGTGGTCCTTGGTGGCATCCTGGTGCCCGCGGGCACCATGTTGGTGACCCCTGGTCTAGAGATAACCGAGAATGCTGTGATAACCAAACAGAAATAGGCAGTCAGTAGGGTTAGGGTTCTGCTTGATGTGGTCTGAAGGGCGGCTCACGGTGATGTGGTCTGAAGGGCGGCTCACGGTGATGTGGTCTGAAGGGCGGCTCACGGTGATGTGGTCTGAAGGGCGGCTTCTCTCAACGCGCAGCTTGGAGACAAAAGGGGGCCCTACCTGATACTACACAGGGGTGCCTAATAAAGTGCCAATTGAGTGTAGTGTGTGCTGTCTTTTATTACACCAAGGGGACCTATTCATGTTTTTTCTTACTTTTTCATGAGCTCTACTTCTGTGATGCCTTAGCTTGTGTGGATGATGCACTTTACATGCAAATGACTACTGATTCGGGTATTTTGAAAATCAAAGCAGGGTTATTCAGAATATTACCCCTGTCGTGCGAACTGCTCCGTCAGCCTTAAACACTGAAAGCACTTTGATACCTACACTCGATGCAGATACTAACACAGAAAAATGGAATGAAACAACTTTTCTTAATTTGTTGCATAAAAGTGTACATATTGTATTGAGTGCTCTTTTGAAATAACCACTAGTATCTGCATTCCCCTGTGAACTGGCAACAGTTCAAATGTGTAAATTCTTGTTTAATTGTTAGTCTTATTTATAAAGAGATGCATTTATCTGCATTAATCATAAATACAAATGAAGGTAAGGCAGCATTACCTAGGTAGCTCACTTTGAGTTTATACAACAGTCTTCTTCCCTTGTGGTAGCATTGACAATGTGAGAGATCAAGCTCCTCTACACAAGGAGAAAGGCGATTACTAATATTGACCTCTACCTGTGTTGTCTGATGGGGTTCCTGAAGCAGGTTCCCCTAGCTCTGCCCGTATAGCCAGGAAGCAGCCACTCTAAATTGCAGGGTGGCCACCAGTTTGTGGGATAATGCTGCAGTATAATGAAGTCTGGTTACTCTGACTAAAGAAGGAGACATATTGAAGCAATTATATTCTCCAGTGCATCCAGGTTCCCAGCCTTCTGTGGTGTGTTCTCAGTCCTGTCCACTTCTGCTTTAGCTAACTAAAAAAACACAAAATTTTGTTTTTATTGTTATTTGTTTTTTTTGTTTTCAATTTAAAAAGCGTGATGGTCTCACTTAAGACGCGCCCGGAATGGCCGGCTGTAGATCGGTTTCCTGTAGGTCCACTTGGGACAAGCATGATGAGTAGTGACAGCTGCCACTCTGAACACAAACCCCTGACCATATTCATCTCATTGCTCTGGGAAGAGAGCCCATTTGCACTGAGGCCCAAAACATGGGGAGGAGGGAGTCAGCCAGTATGTCAGAGGATAGCAGTGAGGGATACGAATGAAAGGCTGAGGTTAAAGCCTCTCCAGGAATCAAGGGCCAGCTGATTTTAATCAAAATGAGCAGGGAAGTCAATGCTGTTATAATGACACTTATGTCTGGGTGTTTATGTGACTAGCAGACAAGTTTGGTTGTGTTTTTTGATGTATTAAATTAAGAAATTAGTTTAAGTATTTTGACAGTAATAGTTCTGTGAAACATTTTTCTTTCTTTGAAATCAAAGAAAACGTGTTCAGCTTTTTCATCTGTATACTCTTTCAGAAATGTAGGCTGTTTGTTAATAAGTCCGCCAGTGGCCTAATAATTTTCCAGACAAAACAGCGCCTTACCAGTTAGGAAAGATCAAATTATTTATTTATTTTCTGGGAAAACCAGAAATATAGCATGTTATTTTGTATTAATAATAATAATTATTACGCCCTGTAATTCCTCAGACTACATACTTATCAAAGACAATATTAACTGCTTGTCCTTCTTTAGTTACAACATTTTTTAAAGCAAATATCACAAGCTCAGTACCTCACTGTCCGGTTGAATCACTACGGACTGGAACAAGAGTGCCTGCTACTTAGGATGAAGCGCTGGCTCAGCGGGGAGGGGGGGGGGTCATGCAGGATGGCCAGAGTCTCCAAACAATGAGTGGGCCAGATGCTGGTGGACCTTGGTAATGCCCAGCACTGCTCCGGCCTTCTGCTGGCGCTCAGCCTTTCCACACGCCAAAAGGCATTGGGGAGCAGCTTTAATCCCTGGCCAAGCTACAGTGTCACAGTCCAGAGTCATTTTCATTTTGATTTCTTTGGGAGGCCCAAACTGGGGGCATTCTGTAGAGCCGTTATACGGTTCAGATGGTCAAAAAATATTATTCCTGAAGGCTGAATTTGCAGTATTTTTAGAGGTGTTTGGTTCTTTAAGTAAGATTTAACTCACATTTTATTCTTCCATTTTATTGACTAAAAATTAAACTAATTAAGTGAATGCTATGATACAATTTAAGAATTTTGTAATTTTTTATGGAAATAAATGTGGCTTGTATTCTTTAGGTTACTGCCCTTGGAGACTGTTTGTATCATAAAAGTAACACTTTATTTGAATCTGTCATTTATAATGCACTGTAGATACATTCATAATGCATTATAACGGTAGGTATAAGAATTACGATTACTTTGTATAGCATAATGGAGGTTTGTATGGTGCATTATAGATGAGAGCTTAATAAAGCATTCATAATGCATAAACCTGGCTATAATGTGTTATGAATGTGTTTATAGATTCTTATAAACATGGCAATCAAAGGCAGCGTTACTGTCATACTAATCTATAAAAGCCATAAAGCCTTCTTATATTCACTCAGAGTACTTAGTTCAACCATTATCTGCTAAATGTTATATATCTTTTAATTGTGTGCCATTTTTTAATTAAAATCATTCATCGTTAACATTACCATCATGTGATGCTGCAATTATACCCTCAAAGCCAATTTTCTATTTTTTTCTAAGACTCAGAATGGTACAGAGAAAATGTGCTGTGGAATAACACTAAATCTCTCACACATCACATAGAACCAGGTTTATCCAAGCTGCAGGAATGGAGTCCTTGATTAGTACACAACAGAGAGATGTGAAAATAAATACCAGCACAGCATAGTGTAGTGATTTCTCTCATATGTTAACACTGTTTTTCTGTGTCAGTAATGTTTAATAATTTTGTGCTGACAGAATTTTACTAAATAAGGTTTTTAACACATTTTGGTTAAAAAGATGTTTTTGTTTAAATAATGTGTCACAATAATGAGTAATAATAATCAACAAGCAATTCTTTATGATGATTTGAACATACAGAAAATTAAATTTCTTACATAGTACATAGATTTATTTCTCATGTTTTTAAAGGTCTGGTTGCCAGAAAGTATGTTTCATTACAGGTACTTAATTAATTTTACAGAATAGATTCTTGATCCTTGCTGCACCCCAAGGTGCCGGTTTCCTGTTCTAAGAATTAACTCAGACCCAATGATTCACAATGTGTGCGGAAGTTGAATAGCAGGTCACATTAGAACAGCCATCTGATTCTAATCTGGAGGACATAACCTTGGCTTTGAAGCCCTGCCGTATGAGCCGCAACGTTTGGACCAGACCCTCGCCAAAATTGTTTATACACCACTGATGAGAAATGAAAATTGCATGGTTCATTTTTCATTGGTGGCCGCTGGATTGGAGAGTTAGGTGCAGATTGGGGCTTCTTTCAGTGCTATACAGCCCTTCTCGTGTGGGGCAGAAAAGAAAATAATCAGAGAAGTAGTTTGTTGGGATTTCTGGAGACGGTTTCAGCAAGTCACGGCATGTGTTGCATTGCTATGAGATACTCAGATAGTTTCCTGAGTAAACAGAATATGTATAAAAAAACTAAATGGAGCTGTGTGACTTGATGGATTCAACTGTGGCTCTTTTGACTGATATATAGGTTATAAAATGAACCATAAATCCAAAATACGTTACTCTGTGTGCTCTACAAGCATTTGCACACACGTGTGTGTGTATGTGTGTGTATACATATATGCACACACACACAATATATAACCTTGTGGAGATGATATAGGATTGGAATCCTGCCTCGCATATGGATTGTCTATGCTCTCCCGATGGGTTTCCTCTGGGTACAAAGACATGCATTCAGGCTATCTGGTATCTAAGAGTATTCATGTGTACATGTGTGTGCCCTGCGATGGACTGGCATCCCATCCAGGGTGTCCCTCAGCCCCGTGCCCTGTGATGGACTGGCATCCCATCCAGGCCTTGTGCTCTTGAATAGGCAGGCTGACATTCAGATCAGTACATTCTTATTAGATTGCTCATCTGTCTCTTTTATTTTGCTCTTTGTCTTCATTTAACTGATGTCCATAGTTGAGGATTATCAGATTAAATTGATTACTCTGCTGCAGTAGCCTTGGTTGTCTGTAAGTTTAGCTAAAAACAAAAGTCTAAATTGATGGCTAAAGTCTCCATGGAGAGCATATTACCTGAAATGAACAGAGTCTGAGTAATACCAAGAATTTTCTTGACAGGATAGTCCTCTGCACACAGTATCAGGTTACAAATATGTATTACTTCAGCAGGAATGCATAGCCAGTAATGCAGTCTGTCCACGTGTAATCTCCTCATATTGCATCAAGGTCCTACATGGAAAATCGCATGTATTCAAAATCAAGGAGTTTCAGTTCCCAAGATACATTCCTGCATGATTTATGTTATTTCTTTTACCCACAGAAATAAGGAAAGAGCACATAGAAATTCAGCTAATGTTTTGTAAGACAAACCTTACTGAGAAGTTACATAGGGAAAAAAATGCTATTTTGTGGAAGCTTCTGCTAAATGCCTACTGTACTGACTTTATTACTATACTTTTAAATATACAAAAAGATAATAAAACATTACTTACTGGTATTTTGTATTGGACAAAGATTCAGATATTGCAAATTTTTAGCTTCTTATTGGATATTGGTTATGGGTTTTTCAGTGTGTTCTTTAAGAACTTCAGTTAAGATTTTTTTATCAGTTGCTGTGCATTGGAATTTAAATTATTCTGGTTTCTATTTTTGAAACTTTCATTACATGTAATTCACTTTGTGCTGTAACAGTGTATCTATTTGTTGCGTACAATTCAGTTACAATATTTTCGGTTTGGAACGCATTATGAAACAAATGAATACATGTCTTGACACAGGGTGGAACCTAAATTTACAAGTAGAACTTCAACATGGAAAATATGCTAATTGTGGCTGTGAGTTTGGTTATGGCTACAGTAACTGCTGGTTACAGTCAGACATACTGACAAAGCAAGAGCACCAAGACCCTCCCAAATCCCTAAAATCTGTAGTCTGCAAAGGTATAGATTTTTCTGTTTAGGGAGGTGGAGATCCGGGGCTGATTTGGTCCCTACCAATATTGTGGGAATACTGAGTGTAGGGGGGCAGGCAGGGTGATTTGGTCCTTACCTATATTAAACCTATACCCTTGGTAGTCTAGGAATATTTTCTTTTTCCAAAATGCTGCACGACATCAAACCGGCCTAAACATCCAGATACCAGCTTTTTGGTACAATATGGACACTTACCTATTCCTGCGATTTAATGAACAGATTAGCAGTGTACCTAAAATATTCATGAGAAGCATATCGACATGTTACTAATCTATGTAAATACTATATGCCACATACTACTCTTAAACCCAAGGACTAACAGTAAAGGCACACTCACGGTGGGCAATTTATACAATTTCTAAAGACACAGGAGGATCACATGGGCCTCACGCAAGACACAGGCAAGAGCACACATGACAAGTGAGAACATAACAAGTATTAACACCACCACAAACAAGGGTCTATGTACATTTTCCCAGCATGCTCCGGTGCTACACTGCCCCCCTCTAAGAGGTCCACTGTCCCACCACAACCTGTCCTCTGCCAGCTGAAACAGCAGCAGGAAATGTTGCCCAAATAAACAGAGCACCAGCAGTGGTGATTATTGTATAATGAAAATAAATGATTCCCAACAATGAAATTATGGAGTTTAATAATAACTATAACCATCATAATCACAAAAAAACAATAAGATAGGAAGTTATGTTTTAGTACGACTTTTTAGTTGCTAAGGTATGACACGATGCTTGAATAATGCAACGAGTATCATTAATCGTAAGTCTAGGTTAGTCTTGAAGCAACTCAGTGAAAAACACCATGGTTTGCCAGTTGTTACGCACAGTGTTCCGCTCGGAGTGCGGAAGAGAGTGTGCATGTAGCGGATGGAGGATTTCAGTTATTGTGTGTGTTATTGTAAATTAAAGAGACCATGTTCCACTGTTTGCTTGTTGGCAAAAAAACCTTTTCTTGTTTGATGAAATTTTCCACAGCGGCGCCTTCAAGTGCGGAGGGTGTGGCCACGCCTTCTTTTCGGGTTAAGTGCGGAGGGTGTGGCCACGCCTTCTTTTCGGGTTAAGTGCGGAGGGTGTGGCCACGCTAATGAGGAGCGAAAAGACAAATTAGAAGTGCGTAACTTTTTAAGCGCTTTTTTGATTTAAGTGTTTTAAGTGAAACCCGATCCTTCAATGACTTAATACAACCCATTTTATAATGTATATAAACTGGATGTTTCCCTGATAAAAAAAAAAATATGTATGGGAATCTAATTGAAAACAAAAGTGAAATTCTGTTTGCCTGCCACACAGGAATACATTATTACAGACTGGGTGGATGTGTTAGCAGAATGAATTTAAATGCAATTTCCTTTTAATATTTTATGCATGTGCTCATGTCTTTAATTAAATTGCTCACTGGGTAATACTCCTTGTAAGCGTTGAAAAATGTACAGATATAATTCATACTTATATATATAATCATAATTCATCCAAATTTCTTCAAAGCTGTTTGTCCAGCTGATTTGAAGCTATATAGAAAATTTTAATTTTGTGTAAAAGAAAGAAAGAAAATTCTTAATCAAATGCTTTTTGATACCAGAGTATAATAACATGTCATGATAACATGAGAACAACAATGAGTATTCATTAGTAATCCTATTCATATGCTATATCTATAATTATATTCTATGGCTGTTTTGTGGAAGCCCTACAGTAGCAACTACTAAATTACTCAATTTTAAGGATTGTTTTTTAATTGACCAGTAGTTTAGCTTAATTGATTTGCCTAGTAAGCTTGCTGACAAGGTAGATGTCACTTGAATCCTGCCTAATTGTAGTATACTTTGATTTTGGACAATTCTATGCTTCCAAATTTGTGGGAAAAGTTTGGGGAAGGGCCTATTCTGTTCCAACATGACCAAGTGCACAAAGAAAAGTCTATAAAGACATGTTTGGGTGAGTTTGGTGTGGAAAATCTTGAGTGGCCCACACAGAGCGCTGACCTCAACCCCAAACACCTTTGGGATGAATTAGAATGGAGATTGTGAGCCAGGCCTTCACGTCCAACATCAGTGTCTGACCTTACAAATGCTCTTCTGGATGAATGGGCAAAACTTCCCACAGAGGTGAGGTAAGGAACATGCACTGATTACAGTGTGTAAGGAGCATGCACTGATTACAGTGTGTAAGGAACATGCACTGATTACA
>JAOYFF010000039.1:4244496-4261895 GCA_025773925.1 Cryptomyrus ogoouensis | reverse complement strand
CATGCACTGATTACAGTGTGTAAGGAACATGCACTGATTACAGTGTGTAAGGAGCAGGCGCTGATTACAGTGTGTAAGGAACATGCGCTGATTACAGTGTGTAAGGAACATGCGCTGATTACAGTGTGTAAGGAACATGCGCTGATTACAGTGTGTAAGGAACATGCACTGATTACAGTGCGTAAGGAGCAGGCGCTGATTACAGTGCGTAAGGAGCATGCACTGATTACAGTGCGTAAGGAGCATGCACTGATTACAGTGCGTAAGGAACATGCACTGATTACAGTGCGTTGCCACATCCAGCACACGACAAACCACCTCAGGGATGAGATCCTGAGTGCAGCCATGTGGCAGGTGACACCTCAACACTACACTAGTCCGAATGGACCAGTGTGAAGTTTTTACTGGGGGCTGGAGTGCCAATCCTGCTACCATCCGACAGACACCCTCCAAAATGCTGTGGAAGGCCTTCCCAAAAGAGTGGCAGCTGTTATAGCTGCAAGGGGGGGGCAACTCCATAATGATTCCTATGGATTTAGAAAGCGATGTCATGTTGGTGCAATGGGCAGGTGTCCCAATACTTCTGTCCATATAGTGTATAACCTCCTGAGACCCAAGGAAAAAAGTGTCCTTCAGTTTTAGGTTAATTGTGATTTTCTATGTCTTTGGAGGAAATAAGACATCTTTTTTCAAATTTATTTTTATTTTTCATTTCACAGCATGTCCTCTTTAGCGCACAACAGGAATAAATATGTTTCCTTACATCAGTGAAAAAATAGATGCAAAAACAAAATGTCCACTACAATGGATATAAATGAATGGGTGGGGTTTCAGGAGGGTAAGTATGTTACACAGCTGCAAACTCCTGTTGTGATCTACATGTGCAATACAAACACACCAACAACAGCCAGAACATCTCTGAGGTGGGACAGCGCACCTGTAAATTCCCTGTAGTTTTCTTTGTTTCATCTTCTTTGTTTCATCTTCTTTGTTGAGTCTTCTTTGTTGAGTCTTATTTGTTGAGTCTTCTTTGTTGAGTCTTCACCCACTTGTTGTGTATCCTAAAGCTCCTGTTAGGCTGGGAATTAAATTGCATCAATCAGCCTTTTGAAGATCGTATCGCTGTTAGGTTACCTGGAGACACGCCCCTTCATCAATCAAACTTATCAGTCCTCACTAAAGTTGCCACTTTCGATCTGAATATAATAAGGGAGGCCACCCCCCCTCTACCACAGATCATGGCGAACATGTATGTATGAGACAGATGCAAACTCTAATCCTCATTTTCCCCAAAAGATTTCATTGTACAATTGCATTGACATGTACCTTTTGTATAATGGAAAAAAAACACTGAACAAAAAGTTAACATTCTTATTTTCAATACAGTATATTCTTGGAATTAGCTATGATCATCAAGAAATTATTTCCAATTCAAAGTCCTTCTAACTTTTGGGTCTTATATGTAGACTTGATCAATTCCTTGTCCAGAAACCAACAAGGAATACTGGCAAACGAGTGAGTTTATCTTGCCTTACGGCTGAACAGTTGTCATTGTGAAGTCAATACTCCTCGAGAAAACGCAAGGCCATGCATAATTGGAAAGACTAGGTGTGGCGCTGCTTCACTAGGTGGGTTTAAAACACATGTCGCATTCCATAACGAACCAATCAGCTACTAAATTAAAGGTGATAAGAAATACGTTGAAATCCATTAGCTTTGTGGATGGAAAATATTTTCCTTCACTGAAATTCCTTTCAATCTAAGGGTGGTGCTGTTTTGCACAGTACATTTTAGACATTCTTTGAACAGTTATACTTTCTTATAGAAATGGTCATGCAATCATACATTGGCATTAAAATAATTTATCTGATATGAATATTTCGTTTTTCTTTTCTTCTTCTTCTTCTTATTAATATTAATATTACATAGTACAGAGTAGGACATACATGGAGTAGAACGGTGACCCCACCACGGTTCTGGCCTGGAGTCCTGCTCATTACATGGAGTTTGCACAGTCTCCCATGTTTCACATTGTTTCTTCTCAGGTACTTGGCCATTGTACTTTTCCTCAGTCTAAAAATATGCGTTTAGGTGAGATGCCGCCTCTGAGCTGACCGTGGTGTGTGACTGTGCGTGATGGGCTGACATCCCAGCCCAGTCACCCCTGCCTCATGCCCTGTTTCCTGGGAATGGCTGTGTGCTTATCAAGATCCTGGATGAGCACTTATAGAAAATGCAAGGGTTATTATCCAAATCAGTGTTTAGTTTCCTGGCTTGCAAGAACCTGGTAGTAGTAGGTAACATAAAATCACTATTTCAAACAATAGTAAGTGACTTTTAATAGCACCTCGGATCCAAAGGAAACCTGGACTTAGTGAGATACTTAGGAGTGGGTTGGCCATTCCATTTGAATGTAAATATTATGATTACAGAACTGTTGTTTTTTTCAGTGTTGATGACATTGATTTATAGGGCATTCAGCAATACAGTCTGTTTGTGTGTATGCTGTCCCGTCATCCTAGAGAAATCTTATTTAATTCCACTATATACTTTATTGTATATGGATGGTATAAGGACACTTCATACGTATCATATACCTTCACTAAACATTATATTTTTCTGGATACTTAGAAGATTGTTTGGTTATAAACCCAATGAATTTAATTTTTGGAATTCCTCTCTAAGATTCTACTTTGTCAATTTAAAAAATCACTTGTGAATCAGTCATAAGTAACACATCGGGCTATAGAAGGAGATTGGTACTGGAAAGATGTGATTTGTCTGAGGATATTAATGGGGCCTTTTATTAAATGACTTCCCTGCTGGGCAGAAGCCTTCGTGTGACACATTTATGTGCTCGTCATCAAAGGCTATTTAGGTCCAACTGAAATATCAGATTACAGATTCTCAGAATAGATCACAGATGTTTTCAGAAGCAAGACAGTTGTATATTGTTGTCTGGCTGTATTGCTACAAGCATTTGCACACGTGTGTGTCGTGCGTGTGTTTGAATACATACGTGTCTTTAATTGTTTGTTTTTCTGCCATAGCTGATAATAAACCAGGCAAACAAAGCAACAGCATAATCAGAGACATTGTGGAACACTTTCAGGAATTTTAGGTTTTCTGGAATATCAATTAGCCACAATCTACCTAGTATAAGGAGTAGACTTCACAGTAAATAGTTTCCAGCTGTGCTTATTTTAATAGTCTCAATAACAGCAAAATTGTTGGTAACAATTTACTTAAGGGGGCACTCGAGGCTCAACTACTTTTCAAGTACAAATCATGAAGAAATATGGTAACTGCATGAAATATGTGAACTGTGAACCATGAATGAATATGGGATCAGTCCATAGCTAAGACATTTCTCGGTAAATAATACGTTAAGTAAGGTGTACTACATTATTAGTGCCCCCTCAAGTAAAGTGTCACTAAATTGCTTTTTTTTCCTTCCCGTATTTTAAATGTGTTGTTCTAGTTTTCTGCTATTCTGCTATTTTAAGGGAACATTTATTAAAAGTTTTCATTCTACTGTTAATTTTGTTCAGTCAGAAATTGTTTTAGTATTTGTTTTGTGGGGATTGGACTGAACAGGGCACGGAATAGAGTACAGCTACATACATACAAGCAATACTTTAAATTGACAAAAATTGATATGTGAATTTACAATGAGTTAGTCTGAATTTGCTAATTTAGTATACTTATAACATTAGAAAGATACTGTGTTCTTATAAGTTAACTGTGATCCACAATTGTGATTAATCACAGAATACCGTTTTTTTTTAATTGATTCACAGCCCTACTAAAAATATGTACCAGTTTGTTTCCTGTAGGTATTTGTATTTCTACAACCCAGATTGAATTAGTTACATAGTTCTATTTAACTTTAGTTAACTGCAGTAAGCATACAGACCCAAAGACATTTCCCATACTTGTTGAAAGCCACCCTGCATGGTACAGCTGTATTCAGTGCAATAACAATTAATTCCAGTATGTGCTTTAACTATACAATGCATTTCCTTTGGTATTCTTGCATATTTTCTGCAAAGTTTGCTTGCTTGTAGAAGAATAAAATCTCTCAGCCTCTAGAAAGGTCCCAGAAGAGGATTACAGAAAAAGTGTAGTGCCTTTTGTGTCATTCTCCTTGACAGCTGCTTTTGTTCCAGTTAAGAGTGCTAGAGAGTTGGCCAAAGTCAATGTTCAGGGCTCCTCAATCTCCCACTTTGTTTCCAGAAAATCCACTATAGAGGTTGAAAATGAATTCAGTCCAAGGTATTTATCTCTCAGTACTCATGCTTGTGCATCATTTTTAAATGTCAATTACAGGACACAGCTTTTTGTATGTAACTAGGGCTACACTCAGACTGGAATTCAATGGATGTTTTTAAAACTTCAGAATGACAAAAATGAAATGTTGAGGTCAATTAACATTTTCCCCCATAAAATACTTAGTCCTGCTGTGTAGCGTCCCTGAGCTTTTTTACCTGCCCATGACAATGGAACACACTCACCAGCAAAAGCTGTTCAAGACTTGTTATTAATGTCACCAATATGATTTTGGGATTTGGGAGTGGGTACTGTAGAGTAGCCAGATGAAACCCAAGGAAGCATAGATACAGAATTGTAGCCCGCGCTTGCAGTCAAATCCAGTTCTGCAGTTGACAAACCTTATGCTGGGCAAAGCTTTTGGGTTTACTGAATATGAATAAATATGGCAGTTTGAAAGATGCTTGTTTCATAACCTAAAACTCCATTGCTGAAGCAATTGTTGACCCTTCTACTACACCATGACAACATCACTGAACTGAGGGATCAGTTACAGTTACAGGTTGATTTTTAAACAGTAATATTATAGCAAGTCAACATCTTCTGTTTTAGTAACCAGCGTTTCTGTTCCACCTCTCTTGGAATGATGCATATTGCTAAAGTGTCTGATTTACTCACTTAGACATATAAAAGCTGCTTCCCCAGACTCTGGTGCTGTCTGATATGAGACAAAATGGCCAAATTGGGCCTGGATGCTGCCCCCCACTGATTCATGGCTCCCGGCTCCCATGGTGCAGCTGGACCTCAGGATTTAAAGGTCACCCTTAATTTTGTCGGGAAAGTTGAAGTCCTTTCTAATCTCGTGGCAGCTATGAAATCTTGTTCCAAACTTTTGGCTCAGTTTACCAGCACACTGGATAAGTGTATCTGATCTGATGAAGTTTGAAGTTATCTTTGGAGCGTTGGGACCCCACCACAGTTTTCTGCTAAAATTTTTAAACAATAGCAGACCTTCTCTTGGGTAGATTTTTTTTCTTTTTCTGCCATTTTGATTGGTTTATTCATCCTGATTAATAACAACAAAAACAAACTGGAATCTCAAAACATTAATTTTTTTATGAAGCAGGTAGAACAAACCAGTGAAAACTGTCAAAACGTCTGCTACAGACAGATGAATCATCACTTTAATAATCGAGTCATCCTAATGCATCTTTCCAAGCAGCTCTGGTTTTGCACGAATGGTGAATGGTGGGATTTAAACTGCTGGTTTTTCACTCAGAGCTAATATACAGTATGAAAGTATGCCATGAATCTGACTCTGAAATAAGACTAACAGGACGGGGATTCCACACGAGGTTAATGAGGGGGTGTGGCACACGGAAGGAGCGGACGATTGGGGCAGGACACCTAGTTCCTTTGTAAACCTTGTGCTCGCTCTGTGACATGACAAGCAGGGACAGACTGGTTTTTCAGTGCCTGGGTGTGAAGACTAAATGGCTGTGTTAATGACTCATTCATTTCTAGCATTCCTCACATCACCACAAGAAAATTCCGCCGCCACCTCCGGCCCTCTCCCATCCTACTAGGATGACTTTCACAGGTGTTTGCAACCCCTTTTTCTTGCAGATTCCCCTTCTTTGCAGAACCATGATTGCTATTCAAGCCTGCTCAGTCCTATGCTGCCTTTGCCTGTCAATGCAGGCAGAAAGTACCATAAACCAGTAAAATTCAGAATTTATAAAACCCATAATTGAAAACCTAGTTTGTTCTGATGCACATGTAATGACAGCTTTAAACCACAGTCCTCAATTAATTTCTTTCTATTTTTCCTACAGTTTTAACCACTGAGGAACAACTGACCATTCATTTTCATGCAGCAGTAAAATATTTGTAGGTACTCATTGAGTAGGCAGCCTGAATTGTTTTTAGGGAGGAGGGGAGGTAACATTGATAAGGATGTTCAAGCAGGAAAACAGGTTGATCTTGGCAAAGACGTATACTGAATTATTTTAGTTTTGTGTATTATTTATTTTGTTTTTTTTCCGCACTCCATTTTGCTTGTAGACTGCCCTCCTGTTTGTGTGGAGGTCTACATGATAGGTCATCAGAAGTCTTGATATGCAAAATCCTCTGTGCTTCTCATTCTCAGAAGTATGTTTGTGGCACACGCCAAATTGTTCATTAGTGCAAAAAATAGTGTATAGCCAACGTAAAACCAGCTTTTACACACACACACATATATATATATACATACACACACACATATATATATATACATACACACACACATATATATATATATACATACACACACACACACACACACATATATATATATATATATATATATATAATATATTAGGTACGGCAAATGATATTGGTGTTTATATAGACTACTATTTAACAACTTAAGCAATACACAAAAAATTCATTTTATTGACATCCTTGTGTGGAATAATATCTTAGTGTAAATTAAAGGTAAATTTAATGTCCAGTACCTATCCTCCTAATAACCCACCTTCCCCTTTCAGGTTTTTTTCCATAGGCAAGATTCAGCTTGTTTTAAACTAATATTGCGGGGAAACAAAAGTTAGATTATGAATTAACATGTTTTACTTAAATTAATTCTCACAGTTATGCTTGCAGTGCACTTATTCATGGGTAATTAATTACATGCATATATTAGCTGCTTTGTGTTCCAGTATAAATATTGCAAATGGACACAGACTTAATTTGTCTTTTTCTTATCGGGTTAATTAGTAGCATCACCCTTAAATTCATCTTATGTTGGAAAAAAGTTCAACATTGTAGCGCTCAGCAGAACCAGGCATCACAGCAGGTGTGGCTACTTCCTTCTAACGGTGATGATCCTTTATTCACAGTCCTTACAATGGCCAAACACCACCATCATTTACACGGCTGGCACCAGTTCAGTATGCCACACTGCCCGATGGATACCCCCCAGTGCTATATATTCATATAAAAATATTCTGAGGTGACGTGCTGGTCATAACAACATGTTTTGAGTCTTACTTATGTTTTGGGAGTAATATTCAACTTGAAAGTATATATCTCTTGTGTTAGTCAAGAAATGGATTACTGCACTCAAAGGAAGATCCTAACAGGTCTGGATGCTGTTCAGCCACATGGTTGTTTCAATATTAGTTTAACAACTCTGCGCTATTAGTTAAGTTCTCCCCAAACGAGCTTAATGGGTCGAATGTAAATGTCTTATGTTCTTATGCTTTTTGTCTTTCCACTTCTTTTTGTGAAACTTTGCTGATGATCTTCTAAAAACTGCACTGTGTATATGTATATATATATGATATATATGTACACACACACATATATATATATATAGAGAGAGAGAGAGAGAGAGAGCTTTCCTGGGACGTTTCATATCTCACGGCAGGTTCAAAGCTGTCTTTCACACAGTATGAATTAACCTCCTAAGCTCAGTAAGCTATGATGTATAGTCACTGGGCATTATCGCATTAAAACATTTGTATGGCTTGCTTGAAATTGGTGCTCAGTTCGGAATGATTCAACTGAAATATACTCCCTTCTTGAATATGCCTAATGCGTTTTTTGTTTTGTTTTAATCTTACTCTGGTCCAACTCGTACAATGTAACATAGCTGTGATTCAGTGGGGTCATCTTGAGCCATCCTGCTGCTTAGTACTACCCTAACCCCCTGGTTTTCTGCATGACAATTTGGATGGAATCTGGCATCTCTCCCAGAATCATGCATCTTAATAGTGGTGACATCATTCAGGCTGCTGATCCGCTTCTGCTCAACACCCGGCTGTCTGCAAATAGACCGTTAAACAAGCATTTGGGAAACTAAAGCATGATTTGTTCTCTTGTTAATTGGTGTTAGCTATTGGTTGTTCTTCTTTACATGTCTTGTGCGCTCAGATCTAATACGAACTGGGAGCCATGCACTCTTCTTTCTCTACCTCCCCATTAAACGCTGACGGAATGGGAGAGATCGCACACAGAGAAAGGAGCGGCATTTAACCAGGAGAACAATAAGAAGCTCCAGAGATTTTTGTCAAGGAACCCGATTATTTCAGAATGCCAAAACCCTATCCTGCCCTTAATGTCCATCAAACAACCAATTGTTATGTTGCCACTTTTAATTTTTCCGAACATTGCCATGCTGTCGGTAAGAAAGAAAACTCAACTCATTTGGAAAGAGATAAATGCCTTTTAGCATCATCAATATGAAATAACAGGGTGCCAAGCGACACATATTCTGTATTTATTTTTCTTGATTGGGCTACTTTTAGTCATTTTAGCTAACAGTTTTATCCGCATATTGAATCAGTGATTATTTTCGAGTGCTAGCCCATTATGAGTAATGGGGCCCCTGGGCACCGTTTTTTGTGCATTTATCTGAGAATATTTTAAAGATTTCATTTGCTATTGGTGTATCATTGCTAAAATGTACATAGCTGAGGTGATGATGTCTTTGTAATACGCTTAAACGTCTTTGTGCTGCTCTCTGACGTGATATTCACACCTGTATATGGAGTTTGTGTCTAGCTGTCTTTTAAAAATATAATGAAAATGGCTACTTAGATAAGTCAGGCAGTACAGCTGTCCATTCAATCCAGCCGCAAAAGGTGGGGCTTGGTTTGCAATGATTTTGTTAGTGTCCTCGTGTTATTAGTGTAAGCAGGGAATACAAATTTGATTTAGCCATCAAACCATTATCAAAACAAGAAAAATAATACAAATATTACACACATACAAATATTACTCAATTTGTCAGTTTATGCTGTACTGACATCTCTGTTCATGGTTTTTTATCTTACACCTAGCTTTATCAAAAAACATAATCATAAATAAAGTAATTTATCTTGCCTGGAACGAAAAGTATTCCTGGCTTTCTCATGCCTTTAATTGATCTTCTGTAATCTCTCGATCTGTCTAGGTGCAAGAACTGTGAAGCAAACTGTTCTCTACTCTGTCACCTTCTGTGAGGGAACACGTGGAAAAAGTATCTGGTCTTCAAAGGCCTTTTCTATACGCCTTACGGAGCATTTGTAGAAACCTCAGAGTGTGGAATGCTGGGAGACGGGTAGAATGAAAAAAACGCAAGGAGAAACAAGGTTAACAAGCCTGCCACTCCGTATGTCATGGAGGTAGGACTTGTCTAGCAGGATACAGCTTCCTTGAAGGAGACCTGCTCTCTTTGTTGCCGGCCCTGGTGCCACTGCTGCACAGAGAGGGCTTTGATTCTTATGGAGTAGGATCATATTAGTTGAACATTTTTTAAGTACTCATTTACACTGGCTAACGAGGGTGGAGTCTGGGCGATTTAAGAAGGCGGTCATTCGTCAAAAGGTGGGAGTGGGTACAAGGGTGGGAAGATGGAGGACTTTGGGAGGAGCACAAATAACCATGGAGTCGTGACAGAGACCGTAGAGGAGAACAGGCAGTGGATTTCTCATGAGCAGAAACGCCCCTCTGTTTCACAGTCTGAAGACATCATTATGAACTTAATGCCTGTGTTGTTTTCTTCCAAATTGGATAAGAGATGCTTGTTTTTGGATGTCCTTTTTCAACATGCAAAACCAACAGTGCTAAAACTGAACCATGAGCTTCTCAGTGGTGCTCTAAGATCAGGTTTTTAACCTACTGTGCCACCCTGTCACTGACTACAGGGCTTGCAAAAAAGAAAGTTAAGCCCATGGCATTTTCTGCTTGCTGCTGGAAAAACTCGCCTGGTCAATTGCTTGGTGCGTTCCTGTAGGGAGGAGTGAGATCAAGGAAGGGAGCTCTAGGCAGGGATAATGCCAAGCATTTTGAGACAATGTGATATTGTGAAAATGTGCTACACAAAATAAAATTGACTGATTAAAATTGAAATGAAATAAGGAACAGAGAGAAAACAAAAATGACAGATTCTACATACTGAAGGACAATTCAGTGAAACTTAAACAACTCCTTAAAAATCCACATTTTCAAAATTTCCTTGAAAGCAGCTGCATTCCTGTGGTGCAGTTTCAATCACAAAACTGTTAGTGGCAACTGAACTCTTCAACCCACTTTCAACCCCATTTTGCTGTCATATGAATATATTAGGGGGGGTTATTGGTTCTGAAACCAATCCCCCCCAGTGCCAACCTGCTGCTGCAGGTGCAGCCTGTTGATCTCTCGATGGATGAATACCCCCAGTGCTGTATACTCTGAGGTGACGTGCTGGTCGTAACAGTTAGTCTCAGCTCTGTTTGCCGTCTCCAGCTGCAGGAGGAAGAATTTTTCATTTTGCAATTAACACTATAAAACATGTAAACCATGAAAATATGCTATTTAAAGGCAAGCTGTACATTTTGTAAATATTACCCATTACATCTTTTATAGTCTTCCAACTCCATGTGTCACATGACTTTTTGTACACTGGTTATTGGGTGATCATGCCTGTGCTAAAAGCTAGGCTAGTTCATTAGCCCAAGATGAATAATATCCCTGAGACTGCAGCACCTCAGTCACATTCATGTCAACGGTGTGGGAACATTTTGGTTATCCAGTAGGGTGTAACACCTTCCGAGACCACTGACTGCCAATGTTTTTCGGAAATGTTGTTCTGTTGATTTCTATCAATCTATATATATATATCCTGTGTGTCTATTTGGGGGTCATGCCTGCCATACAGCAAGTGCCAGACTAGTTTGTCTATGGTTCTGATTATTTTTTGAGTATCCACTAACAGGACGTTTATCATTCATTGCAGCTACATCGAACGGGACCTTGGAAGGGCTGGAGAACAGGGAAGGCGGAGTATGCAGCAGCCACTCCATGAAGATCATCATGAAAGTTGGCCAGGGTGAGTTACTTCTCCTATTTGAAATCAGTGAAATATGAGTGACTATGGCTGTGGGTAGCTGTATTTAACCATGAATTTATTACTGTTATCTGTAAATCCTTGCAGGATATCTAAAGTCATAATGTATTACTATTTATTTAATCCTTAACGCATGCAGTAATTAGATTCCCAAATAGGAGAATTGTATGAGCAAAGATTTTTAAGAGGGACCTATAATATTCCTTTCTGGTTGTAAACAATGTAAGAGTTTAGGTTGTGACATTACACAGAATCCCAGAATTCAAAGCTAAAATCAGAACATGCAGGCTCCTTCGCTCCCTCCCTGAATGACTTGATGTCTAAATTTAAAAGTTCATGAAGCTGATGAGGGAAGGAACAAGTGACTGCATGAGAAAAGTAGCACAGACAAAAAGCGTATTGGGACACACTTGCCTCCTAAGTGACTTACCATGCTCCGCCTCTATTTATGAAGTCATCACTTAAGTGGAACCTTTTATGCCACGTCAAGTGTGGGTGTCAAAGGTGACTTTCTCTTCTGCAAATGGTAACTCCCTACTAGACTTCCACACACCCCCGGCAAAAGGGTGATTTGACCAAAAATTGGCCCTAGACGACTCGCTCCTTTACATACATATATAGTAATATACAATATAACATAAACTATATATATATACATATATATATATATATGTATATATATATATACATATATATACATATATATATATATATTGTTTTTAGTTTGGAAACTGGAGTCAACTAGTAATCTTACAGCAAGTAATCTAAAAGATCAGTTCAGACGTTGGAACAGCAAATTCATATCCATTTATTTTCAGATTTGGAAAACTTCCCTTTGTTAACAAACACAGCTACATTTTATATTCCTAAATAGCCTAACAAATCCAAATGTATTAGTGAATCTTTCTTGTGGACCTTCTAAATATGCCAGGAGACTGTGATGTTATGTTATGTCATGTTGTTTTAGTCTCAGTGAGTTTTTCTGTCCTTTAACTACCTCAATCACTGTCCCCCAAAGACTAAGCGAGGCAAACTGCTGTGGTAAGAAATCACTGTCAGTTGAAGCCTAGCTACTGTTGTGAATTAATTTTTAAATCACATTTAATTGTAAACAAATAAATATGTCAATATTAACAGAAAACTTGTTATTGGAGCAGAATTTTTTTATCAAAGGGAATGGAGCCTCCATTTAAAACATCACATTAAAAAATACTTTAACATATATTACCTGCAACAGTGTTTATATCCTTTGTCTCATCACAAGTCAGATAATCTGCATTGTGAAATTGAAATCCATGCCATCTAGGGTAATCTGTGTTCATTGTAATCTGTGTTCATTGTAATCTGTTTTCATTGTAATCTGGCTCCTGATTTACATACTTTTGGCTTCACTTGTACTGATGAATCACATGGTTATTTTGGCTATGTAGAAAGATATGGTAATATTTAGTGTTATATTTTATGCAAAATGAACATATAAAAATATAAAAAATTATAAATAAATTAAGCTATGGAGAATGTTAATATTTTGTAGTATGTTTATAAGATGTGCTCATTCAAGATGATAGTGGCAAGGTTATTGGTTGATCTATGAATTTAGAAGTACTATACGTCATAAACCTGCCCGTCTCCTCCCTGTCATGGCCCTAACAAGCTATGCCTATCCCTCTTGTTCGTAACCCTCATGTGGAAATCACTCCCAGCTGCCTCTCGTTAGTTCTCTGAGTAGTCCCATAATACGTGCTTCCCAGTCCTGTGTTCCCCAGTCCAGTCATTAACTCTCTTGTTGCTCGTGCCCTTCCTTGTTCCACTCCTCCCATTATGTGATCCCCGCAATCCCATTTATTTCCAGCCTATGTTCTTTTGAGTTCAGTAACCCCCCTTTTGTTTTGCTACAACCCCTGCCCTCGAGTCCTTCGTCCTTCAAGTCATGACACTATGGAAGCTGAAAAGGATTTTTCAAGAGGAGTGGGTCAAATTTATTGTTCATCCCCATTATCCTTTTAATTGATGGGTCTGAAATACAGGCTGAAATAAATTACATTTAAATGCATTATTTTAGGTTTATTTATTTAGTTATTTTAGGTTTTATGGTTATGATATTTGTGTGTTGATATATTTGCTTACGATAACACTCTTATAATACTTAATACTTCAAGCTCTTTATTGCAAATAGCATCAAAAAGCACTGCACTTGATTTATAATGCTGCTGAAATTAATGGTATATACTGCACTTTAAGTTTAACTATGTCCATACATAAAGCAAAGAGCATGCATTGATTGCAATATTTTTTTACTGTTGCAGACCCCAACACAGTACTCCCAGACCCAGTGAACACTGAAAGGCCGAGGAAAGATTACGAAAGCAAAACAAAGGCCTCCACCAGCAGCCCAGCCAAGAAAAGACAGAAGGATATGTCAGCAGATCAGGGCAATAAAGGTGAGAACGTCATTTTTTTGAAGGATGGCCCACTTTCCAAGGGATACGTCTGGAAGCACTTACAATGTATAGCTCTGATTAAAACTGAATATCCAGCTTTTTTTGAGACATCATTATTGTAACAGAGAAGAGGATATAATGTAGATGTGGTTATACAGACACGCAAATATATTAGTTACATGAGCTACATTTCTCGGCCGAGGGAGTAAGGGCCAGGATATGCTCAGCATTCCTAAGTAAAAAGCCTCTCATCGGAACCGTTCGCTCCATCCACCTCGTTACACTGTAGCTGTCATTTTTCTATGACCTTGTGCATTTTGTTTTTTGGACCCATCAGTCACATCAGTGTCAGCATTCTTTGATTTTATAATTATGACCATGAAGCACATAATGAGTCCTTTTTATTTGATGTGTGAACTTCGCATAATTTACTGGTCACAAGAATGTCTGCTGCTGCAGTTTTTTGTAATTAGTTTGACTGATAATCTATATTGACATGCTACTCGAGTCTGGTGAAGAAAAAATTTAAATTCATAGCAGTGGTGCTAAGATGGGGTAAGATGGGGTTATGGATAAGATTATCAGGCACCATTAGAGTCATTCAGGAAAATAAGGTATTCCTGGCATTTGCATTCTGGGCATATTCATTTCTGTGTATGTTCTCCAAGGTTAATCTACTAAGCGAGAACTTTTTATGTCAGACTAAGAAGAAAAATGTTGAAGTTGATGAAGGTTTTTAAAAAATCATTCCTCCCCAATCTCTGGGAAATCTGGGGGACAAATGAAAATCAGATGTGTAAAATGTTCTCTCTTTCCTCCCTTGTGCTATTGCCAAGATTCTCTTAGTGTGGTTCACTTTTGAATCGAAGGTTTCTGCAGCCATTTTTATTGATGTTCCGCATGTTTTGAACTGTCCTATGTGTCCAGTTACTCTTAGGGAAGTGAAATGTTGCTGCAACAAGCAGTAAGGTAGAACTTGCCTAAGTTCCTTCATACCCCTGGGTGGAGTGGAATGTAATAAAAGGGTACAGTTCATCATGCCTGTCTGCACGGTCCTGGTATTGAAAAGCAGCCGAATGCATGCAAAGTCTCTTTAACCAGTTAAACCGCCAAAAATGTGCATACAACATTGTTAATTGTTAAAAGAAAGAAAAAAACAGGATATTCCTACAGTTTTTGTGGTGACGTGTGGAGTGAGCAACATGCTAGAGACCTTTGTCAGTCTGCTTTTCATATGCAACAAAATAAGACTGGAAACTCAGCTGTAATCAAAACAAAATGCATATACGTAAAACGCATTAATAGTTATATAGTACTGGCCTTTCAGTACATTTATGGAGTAAGTTTCTGTGACAAATAGCTGAAATAGATTACACCCCTATTACAATGACCCACAGGGTTAGGGTCAGGAGAGATAATGAATGTGTCAGTTTTATCTTTATTGTTTCAAGTAAATTAAATATAAGGGACATATTGCTATTTAAAATAGAAATATCACTTAACAATAATTGAAATTTTATACTGAAATTCTGCATATAATCAATTGCATTGGGAAGAAGAGGCTGTTTACATGAATAATCTAATTACAAGGTATCCTGCAGTGAAGATAAAGCCTCAACTAAGATCTGTCATTTAGATCAAACTGAGTTTCTGTGAGAATTTCAAAGGTAATTTCCCTTGGGAACGCAATAGCATCCATTTTAGCATCTTATCTGTGTTATACTTTTTCCAGTGGAAACACATAAAAAAAAAAATAGAAATATCAAGACATTTGCTTTAATATCAGATGCAAAAATAACCACTTGCCAGCTGGCAAAGACAAAAGCATGCTAGTAAAAGTATTAAAGAATATAATGTAGCATGTCATGATCACAACCTCCAGCTCATGAACCTGCAGGTGATCTAACTTTCTATCAAGCTCAAATGAGAAAAACATACAGGTGTGGCTGATGATGGCTGGATGGATTTATTTATTGATTGATTAATTAATACATACTACTGAATTCAATCCATGATTTAATTGCTTTGTGGATGAAATTACAATGCAAATCTGCATGACTCTGGCCATGATAGATGGTTAGAAGATTGATGGATGAATTTTAACGCACATCCTTGTCATTTAAGAGAGTTTAACCTTCATTGTGATAATAAATTGTTCTGTACTGTATTTAATCTTCGTTAATATACAAATATAATTTTAGAATCGCCTAGTGACAGATAATATACTTGTGAGCTGCATACAGAAATGAGTTTGAATAAGGAAAGATCTTGAAGGAAATGAATTTAATGAATGCCTTCTTTTGTACTATTTTCAACTATTTGTAGTTTTATTTGCTAGTTGGTGTTATTTTGTTTTCCATTTTTCCAGAATAAATCATGATTATATGGCTCATATCTCAACAAAACTCTTTCATTCTTTATTTTCTTCAAACAGATACTACCAACCAGGATAACAAGTCCAAGAATGCAGAGAGCATCTTTGGTTCCAAGCCTGCGCTGTTTGCTGCCATTGGGGCAGGCTGTGTGATTTTCCTCCTGTTCATCATCATCCTGATCATTCTGGTCATCAAGATCAGGAAGCGTGC
Source organism: Cryptomyrus ogoouensis (assembly GCA_025773925.1). Classification (NCBI taxonomy): domain Eukaryota; kingdom Metazoa; phylum Chordata; class Actinopteri; order Osteoglossiformes; family Mormyridae; genus Cryptomyrus; species Cryptomyrus ogoouensis. Next base: position 4,245,747 of record JAOYFF010000039.1, on the reverse strand, counting down.
AAGAAAGCACACTCAGCAACGCACAGCAGCCTTGTCGCTCAGCTCGCTTGCTAGTCCCAAGTGCTCAGGGAATGCCGGCTCAGAGCCGAGTGATATTATCATCCCGTTACGGACTACAGAACACAACTACTGCCCCCATTATGAGAAGCTGAGTGGTGACTATGGCCATCCAGTCTACATTGTCCAAGAGATGCCCCCACAGAGCCCAGCGAACATCTACTATAAAGTCTGAAGTTTTTAGCAATGGTCCATATTCTTTCAAGGAACTTTCTACCTATAACCTCTGTAAAGTGATGGACGTTTCTGACAGCTAAAAATCTTGATATGACAGATATAGTAAAGACACTTTCACATTATTCTGGAAGTCAGAGACAGGTTGTTTGCCAACCCACATCCTTTTCTTGTCTGGTTTCTTGCTGTATTATATCTGCAGTTGAAACACCAGGATGGTTCAGCCTTTGAAACTACGTAGCCTTCTTTGTTGCCCATGTGGAGACTAGATATGTGAACAGGGTATTTAAAAAGACAAAGCCCTACAATAAATGAGCTGTATGTAATGGAATTCATAGCTCAAGTGCAGCTTTCACAGGTCGCTCAGGGAGCTGGGCGCAGTGCGATGACAAACACCATTTCTTTCACACTACAATATTTACCTTTGTTATATGTCATTTCATGGTCCTTCATCACAATAGCTTTTTTAAAAATGACTTTGTTTTTTTCCATGTTTCCTCCGCACTGCTTTTTTCCCCCTCAAAACATCTTGTTAACAATTACTGAGATTTCCTTTGTGTACCAAATGCACATCTAACAATCCGTACAGTGCAGACAAATGTATCATCAGTACATGCTGCCTGCTGCTGGAGAAGAAGACGTTTGTGTCTGTACATTTCCCAACAGGCATGTAACTCAGGAAGCACTTACTAGGTGTGTCATGTGATCACCTCTTCCTGAAAATTAATTAATAAAATGTAATTTGTTCACTATAGGTTCTTGGGTGCAATTAATTTGAATAGCAATTACAAAACATTTCACAGCTGAACACCCAAATGCCAAAACCATTAATTAATTAATTTTTTGTTTCTTATGTTAAAATGTTACCCATGAGAAAGATTCTTTCATTCAAGATTGAGAAACATTCATTCATTCATGTTTCATTCATTCTTTCATTAACTATAGCAGGGGTCTCCAACTCCGGTCCTGGAGAGCTACTATCCAGTAGGTTTTCTATCATACCCGGCTTCTGATGAGCCA
>JAOYFF010000039.1:4230859-4244396 GCA_025773925.1 Cryptomyrus ogoouensis | reverse complement strand
ACTTGGCTTCTGATGAGCCACACCTGCTCCTGGTATTTACCTGAGAACAGCTGTGGCTCATCAGAAGCCAGGTAGGATAGAAAACCTACTGGATGGTAGCTCTCCAGGACCGGAGTTGGAGAGCCCTGGACTATAGGCTTTCCAAGTTGTATCTGACATGAAACAGCACTCAACTAGAGTATTTGCACTACTTGAATGGGATATTTCTTTATACTTTTAGAATTAAGAACCATCATTTGTTCATATACATGATATAGACTGTGTTTCAAAGGGCACATATTCAGTCGATAAGAGTTATTTTTCAAGTTCAAAGTTTGATTCACTGGAAACTGAGGGGTGTAGATGGTTGTTGACCATGTTGGCCTTAGCTGGCCAGATTCAGCCTGGGACAGCATGCTCCTGTAGGACAGAATTGGCACGCTTTAGTATGTACGCAGCTGCAAGGAGGACACAGGAAATGCAAAACATGTGTTCAGTGCCTCTCAGTGAAGAAAGAGAGTGATAAAGAAGAAATTAAATGAAAATAGTTTTCTGGCTCAATTCCAGTTCAAAGCCTTTTCAGCTTCTTGGGTAATTCCTAACTTTTCAGTGTCCAGGATTCATTTGGCAGGAAGGTTATTTCCTCAGTGTGAACATATAATATATACAGTGAATCCACCCACAAAAATGCAGTTATCAGCCAATTCTCTCTTGTAACCTGTTTCAGCAAATTTAAGAAGGAATTGGAATTAAGTACCACAATTAAAAAATTTGAGAGCAATATTATAAATAGGATTTTAAAGTAAGCTTAAAATAAACTTTAAAGCATATATAAACATCTAGGTCTTTTTAATTCCATCTGCTTACAAATGTGTTGTAATTGTGTGTAGAGACAGCATTGTTTATAGAATTTATAAACCTCATCTTAGTTCTATCATAGAAAGCATTGCGCTAATGATCGTTTCTTTGTTAACGCCTGTTCTGTTTTAGTTCATCATTAACAAGACCATCTGGTTGCTTCAAGAAAAATGACCCTTATTTTCTGTCATAGTTCACTGAGCAGTCTCAGAAATTGTCCTTAAATTCAAACATTTCTTTTATCTTTCCTGTGACAAGGTAATTCTCTGTTAAGATTTTATTTTGTTCTTCTGATTTCAAAGTGAGTAGATCAATGGCATATGAACTGCTTTGGGTTCTCACCCTGGGTACAATGTGAAATGGAGATCTTTCTCACTCAAGATGAAAATAAATCAATCATCATAATCATTATTATTATTATTAACCACATGAACAACAGCAATAATAATAGTAATAATAATAATAATAAAGGATCTGGAAGTCTAGTAGATTCAAACTTGATAAGCTGTTGGACTTTAAATGCATATTAGGTTACAGTAAAGTGGAACGCTCTACTTAAAAATACTGCATTTCATTCTCATCAGTGCAAGATTTATTGGGTTAAAATCTGCTGGTACACATATGGAAGGTGAAGCTATGTTTCCTAAACACTTACATAACCTATATAAACTTAAGTATTTCATTAATGTGCCACTTCGTGCAGAAGTTTGACTTGTTTAAATACATCAGGACTCTATTTTAGTATGTGTTGTATTACCAGAATTTAAACTATTTTCACGTTCACATTTTTTCTAATGTATTACATGTAATGTGAAATCTTCATTTCATAATTTCAAAATTCCTTGATTTTAACAGAATATTAAACATTCATCATGAAATATAAAATACAGAGCAAAACAATTCATACAATTGTACAGCTTATAGAAAATGTGCAAATAACATTTTCATTTAAAAAATTTAAGAATTTGAAATTTTGGTAACACTTAAAGCAATCTTCATAATGCATTCTAGATACCTTCATAATGCATTATAATACATTCATAAAGTATCATAGTGGTCAGTATAAGTCATTATAATGTATTACGAAGGTATTTATAGTGCATTATAGATAAGAGCTTCACAGAGCATTCATAATGTATAATAAACATGGTTATAACATGTTATGTCTTTTTATAAATAGTTATAGCTATGTCTGTAATATCATATGAATGTATTATAATGCATTATGAAGGTATCTAATGCATTATACGATTGCTTTAAGTATTACTGAAATTTTCATTCAAAATATTTGTGATTTAGTTTTTGCTTTTTATTTTTTCATGTATGTTTCTTGAGTGAAAAGCCTGCATTGTAAAATAATTTACAATCTGGCTCAATACATTGAAATAATGTAAATATGTGGAAAAAACTGAAATAAAATTACATTTATTAGAGCCCCATTTATGAAAGTTATCTAGTTAGGTTTTTTAATGATGAATTTTGTAAATAACTGTCTTTTATAAAAGACGTTTTGTATAAACTTTTGAATTATTTTCTTGAAAACATTTTTGTTAATAAAAGAAAAGATTTCTTAGAACGGGTGTACAAGTGCCATGCCAGTTATTGCCATACTTAGAGAATTTGCACTAACTAGGAGTGATTTTTCACTTCTGTTCTAAATGACACGAGTTGTTTTGTCTGGGCCCAACCGCCATACTTCTCTATACAGTATAAGCGATTAAACTTTTTTTATTACACTGTAATGATGGACAGGTTAAGTGAACAACCAGTGGGAATTATCCCATTCCTTACAGTCGTAACATAATCAGCATTGCTTCGTATCTCACCAATGATTTATATTCAGCATTTGTGTTACATACTATCCTTAGCTTGAATGTTGTATCATACCATAGAAGACAGACATCATCGCCTGCCATTGTAACACAGTGCAGCCTGAAGACTTGTAGCTTTACATTCATCACTATGTTCTGATATTAACTGAACTGGTTCCCTAAACATCAAAAGCTACAAAAAAGTGCCAAAATGCCACCACAACCTTTATACTGATGTTGCTTGTTGGGATCCCGGAGTGAAGCATTGCCACAAACACATTTACAGTTTTTAAACTGGTTGCCCACTTTTCTTGGACTAAGTAAACCTTTGTATGCTATCCAAACTGTGTTCAAGGTAAAGGAACATTATTATGTTTAATGGATTTTTATGAAAGCCCAGTAAATTTGTGTTCCTTTGTACCTGCTCCATAAATAGCTGTGCCTATATTTTATTTTTCATGTCACTTTCTACCCAACTTCACTTAATACCAATTATAATGGAAAATTATTCCATGATCTAGCTTCAAAATCTGATATTGCATATTGATAAATAAATTTTCCTATGGATTTTTTTGTGTTCAAAAGTTTTGGGGACTACTGTTCAGTGTCAGCAGAAGGAGAATCATGCAATCAAAATGGGGCTTCAGTCACGGAATGGTCTACAACAGAGTATCAAGTTGGGCATCATGGTGTGTTTCTTGGAGCAATAAAAACATAACTGAATCAATACAGTGGATTCAGTAAGTATTCAGACCCTTTTACTGTTTTGCACACTTTTTGTTGTGGATTTAATTTTGACTGAACAGAATTACAACTCAATATCTTTGAAAGCTTGGCAGAACCCTGAGCCTAACCCTGACCCTAACCCTAAACCTAACCCTTTCCATAGCTGGCTGTCCAGCTGAATTGGGCATCCAGGTAAGGAAGGCCTTAGTCAAGGAGATGAGAAAGAACAGTCACTCTAAATGTTAACTACTTCTTTTTTTTGCTTTTCCACTTTCTGTTATTCCTTGTCTTCTTTTTTCCCAGATGTTCTTGTCTGTCATTCCACTGATGTGTTTGTGCTGTTGTAAAACTTCAATAAAAAGACACTGATGAGAAAAAAAGAGCTCCAACCGTCCTGTGCAGGGAGGAGAGAACCTGATGGAAAGACAACCATCTTAGGAGCTCCCTGCATCAGACCGCTACGGCAGAGTGACAGGATGGGAACCTCTGCTGAACAAAAGGCACATGGCAGCCGGCTTGGAGTTTGCTAAACAGCACTTAAAGGACTCTGACATCATGATGAAGAGGATTCTCTGGTCTGATGAGACAAAAATTGAATTGCTTAGACAGAACAGCAAGCACTATGTCTGATGAACATCAGGCACTGCAGATCACCTGGCTAATAGCGTCCCTACAGTGAAACATGGTGGTGACAGCATCGTGCTATGGGGGTGCTTGTCAGTGAGAGAGAGGAGACTGATCAGAATTGAAGGAAGGATAAATGCAGCCAAATACAGGAACGTGCATGAAGAAAAGCTCCAGAGTGCAAACAAACTCAGACTGGGGAGACTATGGCCCATAGCATACAGCCAAAACAAGAGGCAAGTCTCTGAATGTGCTTAAGTGGCCCAGCCAAAGCACAGACTTAAACTCCTTCAAGCATCTGTGGAGACACCTGAAGACGGCAGTTCACAGATGACCATGATCCAGTCTGATGGAGATGAAAAGACCCTGCCATGAAGAATGGGATTAACTGCTCAAATGTAGGTGTGCAAAGCTTAGGCAGATTTATCTTAGAAGACTTGAAGCTGCAGTTGCGGCCAATGGAGCTTCTACTGAATGAAGGGTCTGAATACTTTTATAAAGAAAATATTTCAGTCTCTAAAAACATGCTTTCACTTTGTCATTATGCGTGAGTGTAGATCTATGGGAAAAAATGCAATTCTACCAAAATGAAATCCACAGCACAATAAAATATGCAAGAAATAAAGGGGAAAGAACAAAAGCCACACAAATACAAGAGCAATAAAATTCTACTCACACAGAGCCGTGTCTGAAAAAGGCAGGAATTAACCCTCAGCCTGGGAGGTTGGATTAACCTCCTCATTAATTAGTGAAATCATGATTCCCTGTGAGCAAAAAAAGTCAAATCAACATGTAATATTGCTAGCTCTGAAATGAATACTAACATGGTTTTTAACATAAATGTAGTTTTTTTTTATTATTAAGAAGTCTAAGATGATTAGCTTTCTGGTATGTTGTTATCAGTTCAATTAAAAAAAATATAACATCTTAGTAGCCTTACGATATGTGCTCTATTTTTCGAGATGCACGAATCAGGTTATATGCAGTGTGATCAAAAGGACAAAGATTTTTTTGTTGTAAAATGCAGTATCAAGAGAGCATGGGACCACCTTAAAATCTCTTTTGGTGCCAAAATATAAAAGTAAAACAGACTCATTCTTGTAGTCAAAGTTGTTATTACATCTGGATCATCAATGCAGAGCTGTATTTATGAAACCACACACATTCAAAAGTCCTTTCACAAAGGATATCTAAAAACATTTTTATAGTCCAAAGATGACAACATTGCTGAAAAAACTGGTCCATTAGGCACCCTGCTCAGCCAAGAGCTTGCCATAACTCAGCAGAGAGAAGGTGCTGAGCCAAGAGAATCCCACCCAGCCCCTATGGCTCAGTTTGGCTTGGCCAAGGATACAGCCTGGGTTTAAGTCAGCAACCTACAAACTGCCCAAAGTTCAGTAAGGTGTCTCAATGAAGGGGTCGGTTTGCAACCCACGTTTACTGAAATGAGTTGGACAACCTGTTTCCATGCTTTCCTGGGAAACTGTTTGTTTCAAAGTGAATATGGGAAAAACAAAGGGGAAAATAGTCTTTATGCTGAAACCTAATATTTAAAATGTTTATGATCAAGTATTAAATTGCTCATTATTTAATATTTTGAGTTGAAACTGAAATGATAATTTCTTGCTAGCTGATAACATGTAATGCCTTATTTTACTGTCTCGTGAACTTAATACTTCAGACAAGGCACTTAGTGTCCTATTCATTTTCAGCAGAACATGTAATATATGAGAATTAGTAAGGCCAGTTGTGAGATCTCCTTTTTATGGAGTTACCATTTTCGGTGAATTCCCTGTCAGGCTTCCAGAAGTCATACAAGCTACATCTGGATCCATAACAATATGACGTTTAGGCTGCAGCTGTTTCTTGCTTTTTTTTTAACATACCAATGGGTTGTCTCATTGGACATAAATTAAATAGGAAGAAGTTTGATGTTTACATTTAAAATAGGTGACTTGCTGGAAAGCAATTTAGTTGATAAAACATTTGGCAAATAACTGCAAATAGCTAGACACCATGTGGACTGTGACAGTCATCCCAGAATCTGATTTCCAGTCACTAGCTAAGAAAAAAAGAAAATAATATAAAAGAATTGCAATATAAGCAATCACCAGAGGGAAAATAAGCTCATTGAACTTTTTCTTAATCGCCATTAAATCTTGTGAAGGAAAGGCTACCATACTGTAGGTTTCATTATAACAGTCTCCTCCCCGCATTCCAAAATCAAGGTTATTCATTTGCTTTATATGGCATAGAGCATATTACACACAAGCCATTATACATTTCTATTCTTCTCAATATAATAGGTCTCTGGATTTTTGTCTTTATCTGAACAAAATCAGACGATGTTAAATTTTTAAGTTACTTTTTTTGGACGTCCACTGGATTTTCTTACATTAATAAGCTAGAGACAATGTCCTCAGAAAAGTAGTGATTCCTTAAAACAAAAAGCTATAACTGTTGCCTATTGCGATATGTATTATATAACAATATAATAACATAACCTTCCCATATAGGCTCCGGATCCCCCGCAACCCAGTAGGATAAGCAGTTTGGAAAATGGATGGATGGATGGATGGATAACATAAAACAGATATTACATATGAAACGCAGCTTTTTGATATGAAGTTTTTCTTGTTCCTGAATACAAATATTTTTTAAAGTATTTGTTCGAAATAAGTATTCGTAAGAAACACGTTATTTGTGCCTTTCCGAATACCGTATTCGGGTTCGGCTCCACCCCTAATATATATATATATAGCAGTACAATTATCACTTGTCACGTTGTCAGCCATTTTGACTTGCCTTCTCCTAGCAAAATATCAAGCAATCAACAAAGAACAAATGGTTTACACCAAAGGTCTAGGCCAAATTTATCTCTTTCTGAAAGTTTTCCTTAGACCTGGCCCTGCCAGATCGAGAACATGACAAAATCATAAAGAACTACTTGCTCGTAAATGATGCGAGTTACTGAAGCAGATGTCATGATAATGTAGATTTACACTCTGTAGAATGATGTGAGACCAGCCTGTGAAATATTTATGCTTTGGCAAGTTCAATAAGTAACATTAAATGCAATCAATTGTTTCTGTTCTGCCTTCCTTTCCATTTATTGGCTGCACCATCTTTCGAAGTCTTGTTCCAGCCTGGAGCCACAAGGGTTGTTGAAAATGCCGAAATGATGAGTCTCAAACCTGCTTTATTGCATTACTTGCTGGCATCAATCCCATTAAACCTTTCCAGGTCAGAAAAAATATCACACAATATCCATTTACGTTGGATATGTGAAATTTACCTGGAGATGATTTATGATGACTATTTGTTCAAGGGACCTTAAGAGAATAAAGATAGAACAATGTACATTTTTAAAATGAACACACAATAGATTAACCTGATGTAGCTCTCCAGTGTTTAATTCATTGTTATGCACAAACAGCCAGTTAAAATGAAACTGTCTATGAAATTTAAAAATGTATTTTTTATATTCTATGTATTTAAGTATATGAATAATTACATGCATACAAGGCTGGAAGAAGCTATCATAGGTTTTACCTAAATATAAATTATTAGTACCCGCTTGTGCTTTTCAGTAACTGTGATTCCATCCATCCATGCTGGTCAAAGTCACGGGGCGCAGTTAAATCCTTTTCCTAAAATATTAAAGTAAATGCAATGTATAGACTTAAGAATGTACATATACTTCATTAAATGTCAAATAAATGTTATAGATTTTACATTTTGTCTTATTACATAGTCAATTTATTACAATACCAGTTATACTGGAGAGAGAAGATATGCAGTTTCACACACACAACTGTCTGTTCTTAGAACAGAAATGGTGCTTTTTGTCAGGTTCTAAAAAGCATATAACTAGCGACACTGTCAGAAAAGAGAAAGGTATAAATTAAACAGGATGACTTTTAGGGGTTTCTGAGGAATCCACCTGTTCTGAAGGGAATCACATAAAATACGTCACATATTCCCATCAAACAGAATGTGAAAGCGAGCACAGCTAACTGTCATAGTCCTGCAACTTTAATTAGCATCACTAAGAAAATGCCTGGGTGTTCTGGGAATCAGATGTAAAGGGTCTTTTCTCTATTTTTCTTTACCTTCCCTTTCAAGGTGAAAGCTACTGAAGAACTGAATGCATATTTCAGGGTGGAATTCAATTCACAGGAGGCCTGCAGCTTCCCTGTCTTTCTGATGATGTGCTGTCAGAAACATGAATGCTAAATGACTTATGTAAAGGGGTTCTCAGAGTTTCGAGGGGGTCACACACCACAGGAGAGACACTTCATGAAGACGCTGAATATTAATGCCAGAAATGATTTCTAATGTGCATGTGAACTTAAAATGTAGCCATCTGGGTAGGAGAGGTACAGCTTTCAGTTTGTCTTCTAAAGATCTCGGGTACCGTGAATCAGCCATGAACTGGGGTGGGACACTGGAACCACATAAATCTGAAGAATCATACGAATAAATCAGTAATGGTAGTGAAATCAGAAATAATCCAAACTGAAATAAATATTTTAAAAGATTTTTTTAGATAAATAATATATATTTTGTTTGAATCACAGATTTCCACCCACATATTTGTTTAATGATGGAAAAAATAACATGCTTGTAGTAAATACAATATCTTACTTCTTGCAATTCCCAATTGTAGCTTTCCTGAGACCAAAAGATAAAACCTGTTCACAAATTCTGGTTCGCTGAGACATGCTGTCAAGCTGCTACTTAAATTTACAATGGGAACATTTTTTTTTAGAAGAGTTTATGTTGTCTGCCGCTGCATTTCATCACAAGGTCATGCTGACACCAGAGTTCTTCTCTATGCCACAGAGGACACTTGAGGTCTCCTACCAATCTGAAGCTCAATACAAATCACACAAGTTTAGTCAGTAACAAATTAAACAATGAACCACTTTCCATTTGCTTTGCAACAGATAATTTGTTATGCTCCCTGACAATGATGTATCCATAATGAATTACGATGACTGCATCAAGTATTACCAGTAATGTTTACATTTTTAAGTGTGTGTATGTGTATATATATATATATATATAGCAATTATAATGATGCTTGTTTAGTTATGATTATAGTTATTATTGTTATTTTTATTACTGAGCTTAACAATGTATTATTATGACTGTACATTTAGCGTAAATGCATTCTCGCATATTGTGATATACTGGGGCCTGCCATAAATTGGGATTCTGGTCCAAATCAGGCGGCGACACATGAGGTTGCACATGTACACTATAGTTGAACTGGATCTCTAAGGAACCGATTGGGTAAGCTGTATGGATCAGCTTGCAACAGAGAATAGTATGAGCATCAGTATGAAAATGTGGGACCACTCATGGTTTATTGATAATGTCAGGGAGAGGCATCTGAAGGTAAATTTGCATGCATTTGCTGAGACCTTGTTGGTATAATGTCTCGCACAGTCGATTTGCTCAATGCTGCATACATAACTTTAAGTTACCGCAATTTCAGCCAACATGTCGATGATGGTTACGTTGTCAGGATTATGTGGCATTTATGGAGTACATCCCAGCCCCTGGTATCCACATATAGGTGGGATTCAATCCCCTGACCCTGGAGGACTGAAACACAAAATGACACAATCTTTCAAATTTATTGCATGTAACCCCCAACAATCAACCAATACGCAGGATATAATATATTTTTTTCTCAATTTTTGGTTAATTTTAGTAATTTGTTCTCATCTGTAAAACTCTTGCCCTGGATTTGATTAAAAATTTGGTTTATTCCTGTCCTGCACCCATAGTCTCTAGGATAGGTTCCAGGCCCCTCCGTAACATGTACCACTTTAAAAGAGGTATAATGGCTATAGCTGAAAATGCCACCTGTACCACTTTAAAATCTTACATCCTGCGCCTCTACTTCTTGAGGCAGGTGAAGCACGCTGGCCTTGGCACCCCAGTCCTCGCATCCTTCTACAGGTGTGTGGTGGAGAGCTTCTTCACTTCCAGCATCACTCTGTGGTAGAGTAACTGCTCTGCTGCAGCAGACCTGCAGTGCATCGGGTGGTAAAGACTGCACAGAGGATCACGGGTACCAGCCTACCCACCTTCAGTTACATTTACAAGAGCAGAAACAGGATTCCTGTATCATGATGGACCCCACACACCCTGTCTGCCCTCCTTCCTGTATCTCGATGGACCCCACGCACCCTGCTCATGGACTGTCTGCCCTCCTTCCTGTATCTCGATGGACCCCACGCACCCTGCTCATGGACTGTCTGCCCTCCTTCCTGTATCATGATGGACCCCACGCACCCTGCTCATGGACTGTCTGCCCTCCTTCCTGTATCTCGATGGACCCCATGCACCCTGCTCATGGACTGTTTGCCCTCCTTCCCTCAGGCAGGAGGCCACGCAGCATCAGGAGCAGAACCTCCAGACTGAGGAACAGCTTTTTCCCAGAGGCTGTGAGGCTGTTAAACTCTGTATCTCATCCATGGTACAACACGCTGCTATAAATCATAAGTGTTACATGTCAGGGCATTGCTGCACTAGTTAACCTCCGTGCTGCACTTTATTACTGTGATTTTGCACACACATGTTGCTGCTTCCACAACCAGTATCACAAATACTTTATTGTGGACAGACCTCAATAATCTCTACAACACTCACATTCGCTCAAATTGTTCTGACACAGTAGATGTTCTTTGAGTTCAAACTAAAATGACTAAAGCGACTCGGTGGTTCGCAGCTTTTGGCTTCTCTTTATTTGTAATTAAGTTTTTACTGTTAGTTAAACCACTCAAAGCATTTATCCAGTATGGAAGGGCTGATTTAGTTAGTATAGGGAAGGGTTCCCCAAGGCTGGATTTTATTCCACCAGAGGTACGGCAGACTACTGAGGTTTTTACATTCCCTCTCTGTGGCCGAGACGGCGGAGGAGACATCGTAAACAGAAGCGGGGCAGAAGGAGCGGCATACACATTAGCGTACATGCTAACCCATACAGACCGGTGTTCTGACGAGTTCAGCTAGCTACCTAGACATGCTATTGAGCTTTTCTGCGCATGTGCAGTTCCACCATCTTGGGATTGGGGCTAGGGTTAGGGTTAGGGCTATCGATTAGCACTACGGTAGCCTAACTCGACAAAGTAGCTTAACTCGACAGAACACCAGCTCTTCCTAGTCTCTTCCTCACGAACACAAGGTCTCTCGCCAATAAGATGGACAAGATTCGGCTGAGGTTTGCCTCACGTAGGGTGGAGTGCTGTGCAGCAATTATTACCGAGATCTGACTGGATAATAACATTCCAGACACTGTGGTTGAGCTATTGGGGCGCACTCTGTTCCGGGCAGACAGGACTGCAGATTCCACTAAATGTAAAGGTGGAGGGCTGGCACTGTACGTTAATAAATCCTGGTGTACAGCTACAAACAGTATTGGAACATACTGCTCCCCCAACTTGGAGTATCTGGCAGTGAAATCCAGACCATTCAAGACGGTAAGAGAGTTCTCTTCCATCCTGATAGTGGCTGTTTATATCCTAAATTAGCATTGGAAGAGCTATACTGCCTGATTAACAGACAAATGAATGCCAGTCCAGACGCAGCTGTCATTGTAGCTGGTGACTTAAATCATGGGGAATTAAAAGCAGGGCTTCCCAAATTTCGTGGGATCAAGTGCATTGTAATATCCCAAGAGTATACAAGGCTGTAGCAGCCCCACATCTGGGTATGTTGGACCACATCTCAGTATAGCTGATCCCAGCCTACATTCTCATGATCTGCAAGATGAAACCGATCACCAGAACAGTACAGGTATGGACTGAGGAGGCATCTTCAGCATTACAGGACTGTTTTGAGTATACTGACTGGGGAGTGTTCAAAGAAGAGGGTTCAGATCTAGAGGGATATACATCATCTGTCCTATCCTATGTGCAGTTCTGTACTGATGTACATGAAGACCTTTAGGCTGTTTCCAAATCAGAAACCGTGGCTGGACAGTACGGTGAGGTCCCTGCTTAAAGCCCGGGACACTGCATATAGGTCAGACGACAGGCTGGCATGTAGCAAAGCCCAAAAAGAACTAAAAAACTGAATAAACCTGGCAAAGTACAGATACAAACGCCGTATCGAGGAGTATTTTGATAACAATGACCCACAGAACATGTGGAAAGGCTTAAAGACCATAACGAATTATGGTAAGACATTGAAAACATGTGCTGATCAATTGGCAGGAGTCTTTTTGGACATTTTCAACTGTTCTCTACAACTTGCAATGGTCCCTGTCTGCCTCAAATCCTCCATTATTGTGCCAGTACCTAAAAAATCAGCGTTCACCTGCCTTAATGATCACCGTCTGTGGCTCAGAGCCCACTAGTAATGAAGTGCTTTGAGAGAATCCTCCTAAAGTACATCATGGATGCCATCCCAGTTGGATCTGACAACCATCAGTTCGCCTACAGAAAGAACAGATCTACAGAGGATGCCATCTCAATAGAACTTCACACAGCCCTGACTCATCTGCAGTGCCCTAACACTTATGTTAGGATGCTATTCGTCATTTTTAGTTCAGCATTTAATACTGTAATCCTGGACAAGCTGGTACAAAAGCTTTATAATCTGGGTTTGTCCACATCGCTGTCTCTCTGGATCAGGGACTTTCTTACCAACAGGCCTCAGGTGGTTAGAATTGGAGATTGTACATCAGCCATACTGGTTCTGAACACAGGCATGCCAGAGGGTTGTGTGCTCAGCCCAGCACTCTTTACGTTATTCACACACGATTGCTCTGCCATCCATGACACAAATATGGTTGTGAAGACAACGATGAGACTCACTACAGAGAGGAGATACAACACGTAGCACATTGATGCTCAGTTAACAACCTCATTTTGAACACCAGTATGTCCATATAGGTCATTGTGGACTAGAGGTCCAGAAGAACAGAACATGCTACTATACTTATACGTGAGGAGGCTGTAATGTGTGTGGACAATACCAAGTTTTTGGGTATACACATCACATCGGATCTCACCTGGTCTTTGAACACATCTCATCTAGTAAAGCAGACATTCTTCCTCAGGAAGATGAGAAGTGCTGGATTCTCCTCTCGGCTGCTTACAATCTTCTACAGATCCGCTACAGGAAGCGTTCTTTGTCACGGTATGACAGCGTGGTACGGCAACTGCACAGCACAGGGCAGGAAGAACTTGGCACGGGTGGTGAGAACAGCACAGGGGACCGTGGGAAGTCCTCTCCCAGACCTGGACTCTGTATATGCTGGAAGGGTGCAGAAGAGGGCCAAATGTATAGCTGCGGATCTCACCCATCCAGGGCATGGGCTGTTTGTACCACTGCCTTCAGGAAAGCATAAAAACACGAACCAGTGACTGAAAGACAGCTTCTACCCCAGAGCTGTGAAGTCTATCTGCCCCTGCTGATACACACACATACATCTACCCCACACCCTCCCCCCCCCCCCCCCCCCCCCCCCCCCGCCCCCCACCCCCCCCCCCCCCCCCCCCCCCCCCCCCCCACCCCCC
>JAOYFF010000039.1:4209656-4224149 GCA_025773925.1 Cryptomyrus ogoouensis | reverse complement strand
TATAATTTTTTTGGGGGGGACAACCCTCGGATGGGGGGGACATGTCCCCTCCGTCCCCCCCGGGATTTACGCCCATGGTCCTAAGAACCTCTGTTTGTGCTACCTGCGGGGCTCTCTCAGGAGGGACACGGGCTGATTTTAAGGGGGTGCCGTGTAAAGTACTAGATAAGTGCAGAACAACAGTGTGAGATTGAAAGTGGTGGGTGGACAGATGCAGGTCACTGGTGGTTTGTCAGCCGAGTGGCTTGGGGAGTGAGGCTATCACCAAAACCGTGGGTGCAGGTGGCAATGCACTACTAGCAGGAGTGTAAAGAAGTCATTCTTCACTGAAGTCCTTCATTCACTAAAACAGCCTTCTGAAAATATTTTACAATTACTTTGCTTATCTTAGAGTCTGCATTTACTGTCAGCTGATAAATCATACGTAACTCCAAAAAATTCAGTGTTGAATTTGCTCAGGTAAAATGTGAGTTTTAGACAGCCCAATCATAGTCTTAAGTACAATCATGGCACACGTGTGAAATGAGACTGTCAATGTGATGTTTATACCATCACAATGCATGGGCAAGTCTTTAAAATATATGCTTAAACTAGAACTATCCATTCGGTTGTTTGGCCAGTCGGGGTCACTGGCCATCCGATTCTCTGTTCTCCTAGTCTTGCGTGCTTCACAGGTCCTATGGTGTTCCCTTGCTTGTTTTTGTACTATTATTTAGCATTTTCCCCTGTTTACCACTTTTTATACATTTAACTGAGTACATCTGTTCCAGAAAACAAAATATGTCATTATGTTTGTATGTATGCATGCAATGGATACACTGGGTCCGAATGTGCCATTGAGCGTAATACAGAGGCTGCACAACTAGAGCCAACCCTTAAGAATGTGCATAAAATCTTAGATACGAACAAGATAACCTTCCTTATTTAAAAGCCCATATGTTAGCAAAATGACGACTTTAATGTTCTGCTGGTACAGAATTCAAGCAATGGAATACAGGAGGACCATACATAAGAATTAGAAAATGAGCACATCTTTGACTCCTCAACCTCTAATGAAGCCATCAACTTAACTCCTGACGGCATCCAATTTCCTCTCAAGGACATCCCCTAAATTTGGCTGACTGCACCTCCCACGCATCTGATGATCTGACACACTTAAATTGCTATGCCTCCAGGGTGTAATTGACTACTCTAACGTGAATGTACAACAGAAAAAATTCTCTTCTACTAGACTGAATGCATGAAAATCTCAATTTTTAGTATTTTTTCATCTTTTGCCCACACATCATTCGGCTTGTAAAAATAAAAACATTATAAGTTTCATTGTACTACACACACAAATACACACACTTTCACTGCAGTTTCATTACCCCTTCCATCATTTGAAAGGAGCCAAACAGCCTTGGTTCAAGAGAAATAGCCAAAACGTCTTCAGAATACTTTTGAAAAATGGCAAACAGTGGTGCAAAAATAAAACATAGTTAACAAAAAGGAATAACACAGTTTTCAATCAATCGGTCAGATTTCCCATAACCACTTCAGTTTTTATCCTACCAGCCATGTGCCACAGAACCTTATCATTCAGGTACACATTGTAAGAAGGATGCAGGACAAGCTGAGGGACATCACAAGCAGAAGGGCAAGCAGGCCAGAGAGACCTCACAGGTAGTAGAGGTGTTGCAGGCAGCAGGATACGCAGGTATCTTGATAATTTTGGGTCTCCAGGCAGCACAGCCAGGAGGAGAATAGGAAGTAAAATGTGCTTTAGCCAAATGTTACATATCCATGTCACCTGTGTATGACCAATGCATAATAATCATTTACTCTTGTTTTTATAGACAATGAGCACATGTTTTGAAGGTATCTTGAACATAAAATCATCCCAATTATGAATAGATTACCTTTGTAATAAGCACTTTTTTTTAATGTGCATTTTGAAATAATTCTAAACTTGTAAAAGCAAGAGTGTGAAAAAAGGCACTTTTTTTTTTTTTTTAACACACATTGCATATATTCTGTGTAAGATGCAGAATAATGCATGAGAAATGGGGCTTTTTCATCTGGTTTCAGTTATCATTAGGGTCACAGCTGATTCTGGGACTTCTGGCAGGTGAAGAGAGCCTGCGGATGGTCAGCCTGGAGGGTGATGAGGCACTGAAGGACACCACAGTCATAAGGCTTCCGTGGCATCTGTGATTACCGATGCTGGCACAACGCGTAAGTTTTGCTTTAGTTGGGCCTTAGTTACGGTTAACAGATCTGTGTGACAAAGTGGTTGGAGGAAGAAATGGGATTGTATTTGCAAAGAGGCTGGATTTACAAAAGCGAAACTGAGACAAAAGCAAAGGGGAAAGGTAGGAAAAACTGGAATGGATACAAAGTAACGTTTAATGTTGGGGGGGCTTGGTACTTAACTTCACACCTTAAGATTTCATTACTTCCTTGGTATTTATCATTGATATTTCAAAAACCTAAACATGACCACAGTTTAATGTAACGTGCAGTAATTTATCTACTTTATTACGCTAATTATTATTATATTATGGCTCGATTCCACCTCACTAAAAGAATTTTTGACCAAAGATTTTTTAATGCTCTGAACCCACGTAAGAAGCCTTTTTGAAAACTAAAGAGAAATTATGTTTATAAATATATGGCCTCCCATTAACATATAAGAAAAATGAAAGTTAAATACATAGTTACATTGATCAAAATGATGTACTTAACAGCTTTTTTATAGAATAAACGGAACATCCACAGGGAAGAGTAATTTGGTTTTCCATGAGTTAAAGTCAAAATCTTACCGAATTAGATTACTCCTGTAATTTCTTTAGCGCAGCGCTAAAACAGAATAAGTAAACAATAAGTTTTGTTATTTTTGGGCTTGCAGTATTTTCAAAGTGGCATTTTTACAGGTTGCTTTAGGTTATCACATTATTATTACATTATTATTATTACATTATAAACGGTAATATATGTGTAACTGTTTCTCATCAGAAATCTTAGGAATAGTAGCAAGCAGCATTGTGTGTATTTCTGGTGAAATACTAAAGAACAGACCAAAGCCAGGCACTTAAATACACTAACAAAATACGACGCAGGACAGGTGAGAACTATAACCTAATAAGGAACAGGTGCGGTATATTGTAATTAACAGGCACCAGAGACTAGGAAACATTAACAAACTGAGGGCTATCTACACAAGGAAAGACTAGGTACACAAGTAAAACATATCGTAACTAAGGAAGGTACAGGCAGGGTAACCTTAAAGAAGGACACACTAATAAAGACATAAATTAACCATATCAGAAACTAATGGAGAAAATCAAAGTAAAACAATAAAAAAGTGAGACTGGCCTCAGGTCAGCCTTGAACTCACGATGAAGGTGATATCTGCTTCTAAGCCACATGCTCAGCTCATTGAGCCAGACAGTAAGCGGAGGCGTGGGAAAAAAACATATTAGGGCAACACCAAATGGGACAGCCACCGGGATCTGCTGACCATACAGGGAAGAGGCACAGGGAGAGGACCTGACAGGCACCAACCCTGAGAGGAGTATCTCCAGAAGCATCAACAAATCCAAATTTGTCATCTTCATCTTACCATATGGTAATATCTTCAGTAGGATACCTGGAAAAGCATATGGTCACCGGCAGCCAATCCGATTTGAGCAGATGTTGTGCATGCCATTTCCTGGTCAGTCAGGGTCAAATATGGGCAGTGGACTCCTACGTGGACCCTGTGCTGAAGCATGAATTTTGTTTGTCAGCTGAGAGGCCTCTGCTAGTCCACATGCTTGGACCCTGCTGACCACTGCTTAGGGTTAAAGGCTCTTATTGCCTTTAACCCTTATTGCCTTGGGGCTGTAAGAGGAAATCCATGCGCACACACACACACACAGACCTATACTTATACCTTTGTGGGGACCGTCCATTCATTTCTATGGGCCAAACCCTAATCCCAACAATGACAACCCTAACCCTACCTATCCCACCCTTAACCTTAACCATAAGTAACCAAACTAAATACAAGTCTTTTGGCATTTTTAGTTTTTTTTGATTGCAGTCACAGATTTTTATAAAATAGAATTTCCCCTTGTGGGGACTGAAAAAAAATGGTCTCCTCAATGTCAGAATAACAGATTTTTATCTATCCATTTATTATCGCAGGGACATTTGGACCCCACAATGTAATATATACCCGGACTATACACTCACATACAGAGTGGAAGTGGGATTCAAACCCTCAACACTAAAAGAACAAGCTGTCGTGTCAATGTAAAACGGTTAGCTATTAAATAGAATAAAGTTAAATGATTATTTACTATCATTAGAACTGCGTTCTATCATCTGTGGGACATAGCCAAGCTTCAGAAGATGCTCTCCGTTCATGATGGAGAAAAACGATTTTAGTTTAGTTTTTTTTAGTTTTATTTTTTTAGAGAGTTATACAGGTAAGTACTGGCTTCTGGATTTAATAAAATTATTTCATATTTTCAAAATTAGGTCATGGGTGACAAAATAAAAATAGCACAAACAGGTCAAAAGATACATCAATAAGCAAAGTGAATAATATGTAAACATGCTATAACAATAATTGATCTTTGAATGAATTATGGTCCTTCCCAAAAATAAAGGCCAATAAAATTAGTTGGTGATCTTTCTGTATTGATCTATATTAATTTGCTATAAATCTATAGGCAGCCAAATGGACACATATAGTAGGAAATCACTAATAGTAGACAATAATAATAGAATAGAATGATACTTTATTGGGGAAATTGTGTTTTTACCTACCCCATCTTGCTCTCTGTGAGACACATATGCAGGTGAAAGGAAGTTTGAGGGTCACAGCCCGGTATTATATCGCACATGCACAATTATATCGCGCATGCACAATAATCACCAGGGCTTCATATGACAGCCGGAACATTGGGCCAGACGCCAGTTTTTTTGTACTTTACGGACATTTACTTATGCCCACTATTTGGTAAGCAGATTAGTAGTGCAGCTAATTTCTGCGATTTCTGACACCCAAAAGTTAATAATCTGTATAAACTTGCCGTATTTTTGTGTTTATTAAATTCGGTTCACTATGGTTTGGTATACTTCAGCGTGATATGCCCTGCAGCAGAGCACACCACGTAATTCTGTTTTGGTATAATATGGTTTGCTATACTTCAGTGCAATGCGCACAGAACTGCATTCTGAATCCAAACCCTCTGAATTCAAACCTGCTGAGCCACACACACCCCAAAAACAGCAAACCAATGAGTGCTGTTCAAAGTATATATTGGATGCAATTGCTTTTCAGAGCAACATTCCCTGAGACAGAGGTAAAATTCCACTTGTGAATGAAATATTCCAAAATTCTTTCCAAAAGTAAAACTAAGACAATGTCAATTTAATATGTAGATTATTTCCAAATGGAATCATTTAGATGCATTCCATGTGACTGAAATTTTCCTTTTCTATGTCAGGGAAAGGATCAAGATGGCAATAGAACAAAGAAAACAATGGAAAGACATACAAAGGTTTACTTTTAATAAGAAAAATTAAGGACAGGTTAGAGTGGAAAATTGCAAAGTATATATTGCATCCTCTAGCACTGCTTGAACCCAAAGATGCTCATATCTTCAATTCCTGAATCCCTTAATCACTTGTCCTATGAGAAGAAGATACAATTCCACATAACAGCTTTTTATGGAACAGTCTTTGGAGCCTTTGGCATTCAACACAGTCGGGAATACTTGATGTTCATGCTGTTCTGAAGTAATTATTTCATCAGGTTTCTCCTTCAGGCACCTGAGACAGAAAATTCCTAGGCTTAATTGTAGTATTTTTACTGTTTAGATGATGATCGGTTGCGACAGGGAGTCTACTGTAAGAGGAGCTGTGTGCTCTTAAAGAACCTGGAAATCTAGTTTCAGGTTGGGGTCCCCAGGTGAAGGGAAGGCCTTATTTAGGATGTGTGTGTCTTTTTTGAAAAGTGAAAGAACCACTTGATGGAACACGTATAAATTGAAGTCATGGAACTTATTCTGAAGATGAGAATATAAAGTCTAGTGCAGAAGTGTTGCTTGCACATCACGATAAAGCTGAAATTATTTAAGGCAGATTTCTATGCCACTATTTTCCTATTACCTATACAACGTCTTAAATAGATACTCTACTTAAACCAAGTGAGGATCACTGTTACATCCCTGTGGGGAGTCCTATTGAGGTAGGGAGCTCTCATTCTGCATTGCCTGATCACTGCCCTGGCCAATCAAAAACTTGCCTCCTCAATCAACCTTCTATAAAAGAACGTTTTGCCAGGTAATAGAGAGTTGTGTGCTAAATAAGTTCTTGGTTGACTATATCTAGTTCAGGGTGGTAACAATCACAGTTTAAATAAATGGTTGTTTAAAGATCTACAGGTAACATAGTCACACACCTATGGTTATGCCTGCAGTCCAAAAACATTCCTTTAGAAGAAATGGCATCTTTAAAATTGCCCATTGCATGTGTACATGCTGTCATGACCTGGTATCCCAACTAGGATGTCCCCTGAAATGTGGCCTGTGTAGGTTCTAGGTGTATATACTGCTATTTACCTTTATGAATAGAACATGTAGGTAAAACATCAGCGAAAACATTACCACTTGCCTAATATGCACTGTAAAAAAAACAAGTTGAGGCAACTTAAGGTAACTTATTTCACTCCATTTTTTAAAGTAAACATAACTTTTAAAGACAAGAGATTGCCAACTCAATATGTTTCAATAAAAAGGAAACAAATTTAGTTGTGAGTACTTAGAACATAGGAACAGTGTATCAAACTCAATGTATTATGTTCTCACAACTAAAACTGATTTATTTAATTGGCAAGTACTTCCCTCTATGAATCACCACCTTATCGTAGTGGAGGGGTTTGCATGCTATGATCCTAGGAGCTATGTTATTGGGGGCAATTGTGTAAAGGGTATCAAGTAAGAAGGACACAGGGACAAAAACCGGCTTTATCTGGGGCAGAGCTCCTCTCGAGAATGGCAATGAGGTAGGTCTTGCCACAAAGTCCAAATCTAAAGACAGGCGATGGTTGGGCGATGTACGTCGGAGATCAGGGGTCTCAGACAGGTACTCTGTGGTCCGTGGGCAGGCAAAAGGCAAAAGCGATGTACCTCAGAGTTTGTGACAAATTGCACCTGGGAGGGTCTTCCAAGGCAAATTGGTCCTAGGTGAGCAGCCAGACTAAGTGTGATTGATATAGACCCCTATGACAAATAAAATCAAGAAGGATGTTACCCTGTCCGGATTGGGGAGACCAGGGCCTCTCCCTGGAGTCAAGCCCGGTGTGGGAGCTCACATTCGGATGCCTGGTGGCTAGGCCTCCACCCATGGGACTTGACCAGGCAAAGCCTAAAGGGGTAATATGGGTTCATCCCTCTGTGGACCCACCACAAGCAGGGGGAGCTGTGGGGGTCAGATACAGTGTACATTAGGCGGCAGTCAAATGCTGGGGCCTCAACGGACCAATCGTTGGTTACCAAGACTGGGTCTTAGTACATGGAATGTAACCTCTCTGGTGGGAACGGACCCTGAGCTGGTGCAGGAGGTAGAGAGATACTGACTATATATAGTCGGGCTCACCTTGACGCACAGTTCAGGCCCTGGAACCAAACTCCTGGAGAGGGGCTGGACTCTATTCCACTCTGGTGTTGCCCATGGGGAGAGGCACTGGGCAGGGATGGGCTTATTTTTAGCCCCCGGTTTGGTGCCAGTGCATTGGAGTTTATCCTGGTGGACAAGAGGGTCGCCTCCCTTTGACTTCGAATCGTGCGGAACACCGGCTCCGAGTATCTGGCCTTCTTGGAGACCTTCGACGGGGTGCTGGAAGGTGCGCCTTCTGGGGATTCCATTGTTCTGGTGGGTGATTTTAACGCTGACAATGGTAATGGCAGTGACCCAGGAAGGGTGCGGTTGGGAGGAATGGCCTGCCTGAACAGAATCAGAGTGTTGATCAGTTATTAGACTTCTGTGCTTGCCACAGTTTGTCCATGATGAATACCATGGTTGAACATAAGTGCACTTAGCACCAGAGCAGCCTAAGCTGCAGTTCAATGATCAATTTTGTAACTGTCATTGGGTCCATTGTTGTGGGCCATCAGGTCCCTGTACAAACGAAGCGAGAGCTTGGTTCGCATTGCCAGCAGTCTCGTTCCTCGTGGGTGTTGGACTCATTGCTGTCCTTTGTCACTGATTCTGTTCATAATTTTGCCAGGTCCCCCGGCTCTGACCGGACGGTTGTCTGCACATTCGCCGGCTGTGGTGGTGCCATCGCCTGCCGCAGTTTTGACTCACTCCTCCCCTCCTCCAATGTCCCCTTCTCCTTCCTCCTCGCCTCCTTCGTCTGTCCCAGGCCAGTAGGGTGTTGGGTTACATCTCTAAGTGTGTGGAGTTTAAATCAAGAGAGGTGATGCTAAGATTATACAATTCCTTGGTGCAGGTTTGGTCACCTTACCATAAAAAGGACATTGCTGAAGGGGTTCAACATAGGGCTATAAGAATGATTCCTGGTCTTAGAGGAATGTTGGATGAGGAGAGGTTAGCTGAGCTGAATCTGTTCAGCCTCGAACAAAGGAGACTAAGGGGGGACATGATCCAGGTCTATAAGGTTCTAACAGGTCTGGATGCTGTTCAACCAAATAGTTACTTCAATATTAGTTCAAATACAAGAACTTGTGGCCATAGGTGGAAATTACCGGGAGAACATTTTAAGCTAGATTTTAGAAAGCACTTCTTTACACAGCGTGTGGTTAGAGTATGGAATAGTCTTCCTGTCAGTGTAGTGCAAGATAAAACCTTGGGTTCCTTTAAGTCTGAACTGGATACGATTTTATCAACTTTAAGCTATTGGTTGAATACTCTCCAAACAAGCTTGATGGGCTGACTGGCCTTCTCTCATTTGTACATTACTTATGTTCTTGTGTTTTTGGCCCATCTCAGTAATAAACAATTAATTATTAAAAAATACAGGTTGACCTGGGGTGATATAATGAGCCTCCTTGGGCTCATGAAGGATGAACTGAAAAGAGGAACATACCGGAATTTTTTCCTCAGTTCCACTCACTGTGCAGCTTCTCACAGCTCTCTGATTCTACGCCACCAGTGGATTCCTGCAGACCATTAGAGTTGCACATGGTCTCAGCAAATCTGTGCATGCATTGACCACATTTCTGTAGCACTATGCATACAACTACATACAATGTCCAGCAGGAGGGGATGCCTTGCATGATGCTAAAATCGGTTTTCATGCCATTGCAGGCACACCTGTCATTGTAGGGGCAGTGGATGGACCCTCAATGCTATTCATACTTGCAGCCTCTTGAATCCCATCTGCACCTGTTGAAATGGGTTCTTGACGCTAGGCCTAAATGTCCAGGTGATCTGCAACTATCAAAGACTTTTTACTGACATTGTAGCCAAGTGGCCTGGGAGGACACATGATGCTTATATCTGGTCCTCGGGAGCTCAGATTTTCCTGTGAATACTGCTGTGCTGTTATTGTTATATGTGCTATTTTGCACAACAGTGCAGTAATTATGTTATCAAAATTATGGAAATTACGAAATTTTGATATATATCTAAATATATTTACTGCCTATACGTGTGTAGGGAATATGAAAGAAATACTCCTGGAATAATGTACAAATTGTACAATGTACAATTAGACAACAAGTGAATTGCATGCAGTAGTCAAAGAAAATGTTTTAGTTGGAACTTGAAACAATGTTATAGGACACACTGTCAAGAGCAGGTGTGTACTGAAATATCTACTTGTACAAGTGGCATTTCATATCAAAGCAAATACAAAATAAAAATATGTTGCTTTTTGGCAAAGAAAGAAATATATGATGATCTCCCATTGCTCCTCTATTTTTAGCTTAAGATATGAGAAAATAAAGGATTTATTATTGAAAACAGAGAGAACTTTTCTATATTGTCTGGGGTAAAGTAAATCAGGTAAATTGAGTATGGCCCTCAAAGTTGGTCTATATTTTTACTTTGCACCTCTGCCCAAAGCAAAAACAATGTTATTAAATATTGTTAAATGTCATAATTGTATCTATTCTAACATTATAAATGAATAATCAACATATGTATTGTGTGCTGGCAACTGCCAAATAAATCCTACAACTCCCTGCTGTTTCCAAGCACAAGCCATATATTTTCTTATTCTTTTTCCTACCAATGAATCCAAGATAAGCATCCAAAGTAGTTTTATATGTTTTTCCATGTTGATTCATGCAGCTGGCATGGGCAGAAAGACAAACATAACCCACTCGCTTTACTACGTGTTATAAAGGCCTTTTGCTGTCAAAGCTAAGAATTTTGGGTCAAATACAAGCATAAGGCTGGGCACCAAAACCAGCAAGCCCAGTATGATTGGGCAGCCCATTCATGTCAGAATATATTAATAATGTCTTTATCTGTCCCCTCAAGACCACTGCAGTCTCATCAAAAACGGACCTATACATATCTATACTTTTTATGAATACTGATTACTTTCATGGTTCTTTTAATAGTTTAATGGAAAATATCCCATTCTACAGCTGTCTAACTGCATTACTGCTTTTGTGTACACAACTGATTTTATTTACATTCTAATATGAAATTAGGTTAAATTCTGCATGAAGCTGAACAAACATATTTGTGATAAAATTTATATCTGGTTTTTAAAATTAGCCAAAGTAAAGAAACTAGGCTGCAGGCCAGCCTTCTGACCTCTGCTGGGACAGGTTTGAGCAGCCCTGCCCCATTTCTATGGCCCTAAGCTAGACGATAGATGCATGGCAAAAGGCAGGTAGTGGGCCTCCGTTCAGTTCTCTCACCTCACAAATCTAAGTGGCATGTAAAGTTATAATGACATAGTTTTGCGTATAAAATGCAATTACAGGCAATAAATAAATAGATAAAGAAAAACATTTTGGTCCAGGTAGATAATAATAATAAATTGCATTTATATGAACATAGAAAATGTGCAAAATATACGAAATTATTCTTTTGCAGTGTCAAAAACACCTAAAAGAACAAAATTCAAAGGTCTTTCCACTTTAATCTGTCATACTTTTATGTGCTGTTGTATGTAATTCTTTACATGAAGCTAAAACTTTATCTTGACCCCCACAAAAGCACAGATCAAGATGAAGTCTTAAGATTAAGATTTCACTTCTCAGGGGAAGGACTGATAAAACCCCTATCTGTCACGCACACCTGGTGACGACAACAACCGCGGCTGATCCCGCTAAGGGATAATTAGCGAAACTCCCTACTTCTGCCTCGCACCGGCAGCAGTGCGGTGCGGGATGTTGTCGGCCTGCCTCTACCAAGCGACTTAACTATTTGTTCTTCCCACAGTTGCATTCCGGCCGTCTGGCCCTTCTCCAGTTACCCGCGCCTCCTGCCTGCCCTCCACGTGACACCCCTCGTGGATCCTCCTTCTCTGTGTGTCTACGTCATCGGACTGACTCCCCGGCTCTTCGCCCCTCGGATCTCCCCATCTCGGATCTCCCCATCTCGACTACGGCTTTTGGACACGTCTCGGTATCTGGTGCTTCGTACGGACGGCTTCTAATAACGACCCTGCAACGGCTTCTGACCTCTCTCTGTCTCGACCTAAATAAACCTGGTTACTTGGAATCCTCTGTCCTGGTCCGGTTTTACAGTACACTATCTTAAAATAATTTGTCCACAATCTTCTTGGAACTGTGGGAAAAAGCAACATGAATCTAAAGAAGACTTAATAGCATATTTTTGTTGCACAGTAAATAGCTGTGGTGGGGTTTTCCAAGTGGCATTCCTCTGAATGAAAGGATTTCAAATCTACACAATGTTTGTTTTAAACATAATTTAATTAAAGGGTCACAAGCATGTATGTGTGACAGATGCTAGTATTCATCCAGTCCTGACTGCTGAAGTCTCTGCCTCTGATCTCCAACACAGTCAATGTAGCCTAAAACAGTTCAGAAATAATTCATATCAGCCTCTTTGTTTTAAGTTCACACTTGAGTCACACTGGGTCTTCTTCTGAAAAGAACAATAGTGTAAAAAGTTTTAACTTCCAAATTAATGGATGTCAGGTTTCAGATGTATGACGGATGATTTCAAATGGTCTTCCATAATTTTTTAGAAAGCTTGATGGTGTTCGATGTGTGTACTGATGTGTTCAATGTGTTGTCTCTGGCAGTTGTGCTAAGTAAACAGTGTAAATACAGAATTAAATACAGATATGTACATTATATATGGTGCTATACATTTAAAATTGTAACTGTATGACTTGTATTATGTATTATGTCATATATATTGCATTCATGCATGTGATGGAAATGATCTTTCGAAAATCATCAGAATTATATAGCTATATAAAATGTACATGATGCAATACTATATAGAATTAAACAAGTACATACAAAGTATATTACCATCACACAGGACTCAAGTGACATAATTCGTTTAAAAAAATAGGTTCAAAGAAAGTAGTATGTCCTCGCAATCCTAAGCCATAGTAAATGTACTTGTGCTCCTGCGAGAGTGGGGCAGATAGAGATGTCCTCATCCTTGACTTTATGTGCTACAACGGACCGACACTGAATGCATCACATGTTTCCAGGTGAATCATGAAAAGACTGTTTTGAAATGAAAGTGAATACGAAAGTTCAAACAAGGAGACCTAATGAACGCCAACGTGTCCAATCACAGCGGTCCAAGTTCTATATAAAGAATAAGTCTAACCCACTTCTTTGCCATTACAGCTATTCGGTTCGCCCACCTCCTCCCCTCCACCACCTTCGGCTCCCCGTCCTGGTCCGGGGTTGGCTCCTTCGCCTCCTGCCTGGTCGCCCAGCCAGATCTGTCGGCTTCAGAGTTGATGGAACCGACGACCAAGAGACAGGCTTCGCCAAATCACTCTTCTCATACTCATTTAAATTGTTTAACCAAATAAACACTCATGTCAACAATCTATTGAGGTCTCCTTGGTTGAATTACAGTTTTCCTGTATTTTGATTCACATACATACACTTCATACATAAACTACATATACTAGGTCTGGAGTGCCCAACGAAACTACCTGTCCAGGACACTCTCCCAATTGATAACCATTCAATTTCACTAGAAATTGGTTTGGAATAAAACATCAGCAATGCATTCTAAACGTTCACTCCATGCTACTAATAAAACATTTACATTATATCTATTGTTTTGGAGTATTTGCTTGTATACAAAATTTTTCTGAATGAAGAGAGAAAAGACCATGTCACATCATTGGACTTGGTACTCTAATACTGGTGGTGCGGTGATTGATCACATCCTCGTGGACAGACGCTGGAGGCTCCTGCAGAACTGCAGGGTTTACAGAAGTTCCTAGTTTGTGAATTCTGACCATAGACTTGTTGTTGCTAAGATTCCACTTCGATCCTGTAGGCTACCACCTACTAGGAGAATGAGGATACACTTAGCCAGACTCAGAGATCAAGCTGTTTCTGATAAGTTTGCACGCAGTTTGTATGAGGAACTTGCAGACTTGGGTGCGACTACTAACTGTAACGTGATAAGACCCTGAAGGTTGCCGAGGGTTGTGCTGGTGTCACCAGTGTTCCCAGAAGGAGGTGTTTCGTCTCACAGGGCACCCAAGATATTTTAAAGAAGAGTCGCAGCACATGACTTGGTGGCAACTCTAGTCTGTACCGAGAACTGAGGAGGATGGCTGTGAGGGCTCTGAGGGCAGATAAGGAGACTTGTAGTCAGGGCGGATGATGTTGTAATGTAGTTGTGACTCTCTTTTCCGGCTACTGTGAGCAGTTGCTTAAAGCTGACCCTTCAGCTAGGACATTGGACATCTCTGGGTCCACGGTTCTCATGGCTGATCCTCCAATCAGCTGTGAACTACCCAATCTCACTGAGACTGCATGGGTGGTGAATCAGCCAGGGGTAGGGAAGGCCGCAGGGATCTGTGGTATCCGGGGTGAACTTCTCCAGGCTGGTGGTAGGCTGCCATTGCAGGCAATCTTTGCTTCCATCTGGGAGTCAGGCGTCATCCCAACTGACTGGAAAATGGGACCGCATCCTGGCACTGACGGTTCTCATCGAGTGCAAGCACGAATATCAGCTGAGGTTCTTTGCAACTGATGAGTACCGGTAAGCCAAGCGGAATGCAGCTTCGGCGGTCACTGAGGCAAAAACTCGGTTATGGGAGGAGTTTGCCGAGGCCATGGAGAACAACTTCCGGACAGCTTCGAGAAGATTCTGGTCCACCATCCAGCGGCTCAGGGCGGGAAAGCGGTGCAGCATCAACACTGTTTATGGTGGGGATGGGGCGCTCCTGACCTCAGCTCGGGACATTGTGGGTTGGTGGAAGGAATACTTTGAAGGCCTCCTCAATCCCACCGACACACCTTCCAATGAGGAAGCAGAGTCTGGGGACTTGGGGGTGGACTCACCTATCTCTGGGGC
>JAOYFF010000039.1:4197992-4209556 GCA_025773925.1 Cryptomyrus ogoouensis | reverse complement strand
GTGTTCCAACTATAGGGGGATCACACTCCTCAGCCTCCCTGGTAAGGTCTATTCAGGGGTGCTGGAGAGGAGGGTCCTTCGGATAGTCGAACCTCAGATTCAGGGAAAAGACAGCCGGGATGGAGAAGCTCGCCTGTTGGGGCTGCGGCAGGAGAGGGCACTGGCTACGCTTTTGCTCAGAAGCCTGCCCCAAACCCACCAGCAAATGAGCTGAGAGCACTTGTACTGAAACTGTGCAGCATGCCCTGAAGCTGCTCCTGCCAGCCCACTGGACCTTTGTTGGAGACGACATCGGCCAATGAGGAGAGTGGGCACCAAGGCGGACTCCGATTGCTCACTAGCCATCAAGGGCTCCCCACTTGATTGGTGGGGCTGGCAGGAGCAGCTTCAGGGCATGCTGCACAGTTTCAGTTTCACCAACAGGCGAGCTTCTCCATCCCGGCCGTCTTTTTCCTGGAACCGCCGCCTCTCCTGCTTTGCCACTTCACTGCCACCCCGCGGTCTGCCAGGCTGGATCAGGCTTGTCGGATGATAGAGAAGAGAGCCTGCACGATCAGCGCAAGTAGGACCACTTAAGTCGTCTGATTTCTGGCACCACTAAAGCGGCAAGCAAACTGACGCAATGTGGCAACAGCAAATAATGAGGAGATTTGTGTGCAGGGAAGAACAGGCTCTTTTATTGCAGTCATTACAAGGACCGAATACAGGCACCTGATGAGCACCAAACCAAATAGAACGGGGGAAACACAATTAGGTCAGACACTGTAAGGTACACACATGGTATAAGATTTACACAAAGCTAAATACACGTGAGGATTGGACAGGCTTCACATAAGACACTGGCAAACACACATGCCACCATCAGGAACAAGTAATAACACTAACTACAAACAATAACACTACAAGGGGCTATTTACAATGTCACAGCGTGCTCAGTGCATCTTGCCTCTGTTAATTTCTTCAGGTGTTTTATATGTCAATCATTTTACTCTGCAACCTATGAATATCGACATTTTAGTTAGACATTTTATATTAATAATACAGTCAGTCTTTCATCAAACTTATTTTAAGAATTCTAGAAAATTGACATTTTATGTTAATTAGTTTGTGAAAATGACCTTTATCGTGTTTAAGAACAAATCCATATATGTATTTCGTTTTTTCCCCTCTAACTTCAGAACATTTCTGTAAACAAGCAAATATACCAAACCAATAGATATACTGTCAATGTCAGTATTATTAGTAGCATGGACCGAAAGTTTAAAATGCATTACTGATAAAATAATAATGCAATCAACTACATAGTCCAACCAAGCTTATAAGCTACAGCGTTGTGTTATTCCAAACCAATTTCTAGTCACTCACTAAAAACCCATACATCTACCCCAATAAGCATAAAATGTTTACCAATTAGGCAAGCGTCCTGGTCAGGTAGTTGGGGACCTCTGACCTAGTGTATGTATGTAGAGTTGTATGTATGAAAATATTTGACAAATTAGGGAACCCAGACTTAGAGTCTTCAGGACACAATCCATAAAATATAGATTTTATTTTTTATAGTTTTCATGAAATTCTTATTTGATCTTAGATATTCTTCAGGACTACACCATTTACTCTGGTACTGTGGCAGTGTCAGGCTCTTGTTAGATAGCATCTAGCTTGCCCACTTATTTATATGCAGCTTTGCTATGAACTATGATATCCCAGTGCAACACAATAGGGCCATTACAATAATGACCACAACAACAGTTATTGTATCAGGGGAATAGAAGGCCTTGCAGATGTACTTTGCTGTAAAATATATTGAGCCACACTACTTTAGTGCTGCTCATATGGGGAAAAAATCTATTCAATTATCTGAAATGCAAGAGCTATACATTTGAATGAAAACGCAAAAACCAAGTTTTTAAAGCATTCAGTTTCATAGGCTTTCAGATCTATTCCTACTAAATTTAGTAATTGGGCTGGTATATGATCCTAATACTTGTTGATACTATGTATGTAAAAGAGGGGATTGAATGAATTATGTAATTCAATGAAACTTATACCCAAAAAATGCCATATAAACAGTTATTAAACATAAAAGTAGCACTGAACATGCTTCAGAAACATAACAAAACTGATTTTATTTTAATACTTTTAAACATGAGACAATGAAGCCAGTCACCCCCTGTATTCTGGCAGTGGACTTCTTCATGCTCATTGAAGCCCACCAGGACCTGATGAGGAAGCCCTCAGTACGGAGGTCACCAGAGGCTGTCACCCTGCTCCAGCAGATAGGGAAGAGGCTGACGGGACTCTCGCCTACATTGGATCCCTGGGAGGTGGTTCAGATTGGAGACGTTTTACTGGAGAAGCAATGGCCAGGTAAGGTATCCCCTCAGGACGGGATGTTGCCTGCTAAGAAGATTGTGTCCCCCTTTTTGCAAGACCTAGAGATGGAAGAGGGCCGAAACTCCAGTCCCCAGTGAAGAGGAGTCCACATGTCCAGTCACCGGTCCAGAGGAGCCCGTGTCTCCAGTCTCTGTTCCAAAGGAGCCTTGCGTCTCCAGTCCCGAGTCCAGAGGAGCCCGTGTCTTCAGTCCCTGGACCAGATGAGCCCTTGTCTCCAGTCCCCAGTCCAGAGGAGCTCACGTCTCCCGTGCCTAGTCCAGAAAAGCCTGTGTCTCCAGTCCCTGGTTCAGAGGAGCCCACATCTCCAATCCCTGGTCCAGAGGAGCCCACGTCTCCAATCCACAGTCCAGCGGAGCCTGCGTCTCCCATCCCCGGTCCAGCAGAGCCCATGTCTCCAGTCCCCAGTTCAGAGGAGTGAGCATCTCCAGTCCAAAGGAGGCCTGTCTGTGTTTCTAATCCCCGGCACAGACAAGACCCTGTTTCACCAGGCCCTGTGGAGGTTGCTCAGCCCATTCAAGGCCCTGAGGAGGCCCCATCTACAGAGCCTGCTCCAGGCCCTAAGGAGGCCCCATCCAGGTGTTCTGTCTCTGGCCCCTCTACCACCCAGCCCACAAGAGGCCACTTTGTCGGGTCTCCTGTGGCTGGCCCAGAGGATGTTGCCTCGCCTGAATCTCCAACACCTGACCCAGAGGAGGCCACTTTGCCTGTGCCAGAACCACTGGATGTACCGCCAGTTGTGTTTCTAGCACCCTCTTCTCCAGTGCCATAATCTTCGGCCACCTTGCCAGCCATAAATGTGCTACAATAGCACCTGGATTCCCAACTACCATGTCCACAGAGCCTGAATATTCAGCTGTTGTTGACTCCCAGACTGCAGTGCCTGAGGCGCCTGATGCACCAGTGGCTGTCTCACCAACTCCTGCCTCACTTGCTGTCCCTCTGGCACCCGCCTCGCCTGCAGTCTCGCCCGCTGTCTCACCAGTGCCTGCCTCAATTGCTGTCTCGCTGGTGCCTGCCTCACTTGCTGTCCCTCTAGCACCCGCCTCGCCTGCAGTCTCGCCCGCTGTCTCACCAGTGTCTGCCTCACTTGCTGTCTCACCAGTGTCTGCCTCACTTGCTGTCTCACCAGCGCCTGCCTCACTTGCTGTCCCACTGGCACCTCCCTCGCCTGCAGTCTCACCTGCTGTCCCCCTGGTGCCACTTCGCCTGCTGCCAGGTTAGAGCTCACCTTGCCTGTCCCACCCGCTGTGACTTCTTTAGGCACCTGACAGCCTGCCAACCTCACCTGCGCCCAACTTCCTAGCAAGCTCGGTGAGAAATGACCTAGAGGATGCCCCCCTTGAGGATCTCGAATGGGATCCCATGGGCATTTCTCTGCATCTCCAACCACCTGTCTCTCCCACCTTGTGCCCTCGTTTACCCAGACACGCAGCACTGCACCGATCCCAGGTAGCACACAGCACAAGGCTAGAATACAATTTGGATGAGATGCCAGTCTATCACAGGACATCCCTTTGACCATGTGAAATTTATATACACTCAGTTCTACCTGCTAGCCATAAAACTGAAAACATGTTGATAAAATACTGAGGCAATGACAGAGTTACACAGTTGACAACGAGGACGACGATGAATTTGAAGTAGGACACTAGTGTTAACAGTCATTCAACAGGGCGGCTGAATTTTGAAATAGTCACACTACATTTGTTTTCACTCTAATGGTCCCATTCAGAAATTCTCCTGTTCCATTGGATTCAGAATTTGTTCTCAGACCCGAATGCGGCCTGCTATTCCTGTGCCACTTACGTCACTGAATTGACCCATTGATAATTCAGTCCTAGGTACATTAGGCACAATAAAGTAAAGAGCCGTTACTTGATGCCCCAGTCGACCAGGCGCCATGCACACACTGGCTCAGATCTGCTCTGTCAGCGCCATCGCTGAACCGTGAACACAGACAGAAAGCAGAAAGGAATGCTTGCAGCAGCCAAATTGATCACCCCATCTCCCCGCCCCCTACTACTTTGGAAACTCAATACAATCGCATAGCTTTTTTTTGGACTTGCCTGACCAACTTATCTCTGTCTTTACTTTCTTCTTTTTACAATTGGCTTTTAGGAAAAGGAAGGGAAAGGTACTTTGCCACTCACATTCTTAAGCAATTACATTCCTAAACTTTTATATTTACAAAATCAGCTTTTTATTTACATTGCCAACAGTAGAAAGTCAAAAAAGCTGTGATATAACACTGTAAATTCTAGTCATGTGATGCACAAAATATAAACAATGAAACTGCAATTCTGAATCCTATTCACATTAAGGAGAAAATACATGTTTGCATTGTCAATGAATATGCTGTAATTCTACTATGAAAGTGGTCCATTATTGCATGTATCGTGTTAGGCAATAATAACCAGTAGGTTCCCCCTGGTAAAAATGCCTGAACCTCTTATATGCATGGCTTATAAGATTATAAGCTTATATTTGGAGTTGTCATCGCATATAATTCATAGTTATATCCATTTAACTCATTTGTCCACAGCTTTCTCATTATTCTTGTGCTTCTTTTTCTGTCATTCTGTGTAAGAAGGAATACCATTTATCATCTTTTTCTAATTTTCCAATCAGTGCACCAGACTACCAGTCATTTATAATGCCGACTTCCACTAAAAAAGGCAAATATTAAAAGTATTTTGTAAATTATAAAATAGTGGGACAAATGCAATGTTAATATGAACCAAAGTTTTTCACTTAAGTAAAGAATAAATGGATGCAAAATACCCTGTTTTTAGTGTTTTTAATACATTATCTTCATTTTAAAGCATTTTTAAAGTTTGTTTTTTCTTTTTTTATATTCCTGCAGGTTTCCCTCATTCAGGTGCTAAATGTAGTGCATATATTATCATAATATACACTTTACCTTTTCTGGCTTAGCTAATAATTTTATATGTAGCCAAAATTTTATATGTGGAAAAATGTAATATACTCTTTTCTGCAGCCAAAGCAGCCATTAGCAAAATAATGTCAGCACTATTTACATTAACATAGTAATTAGTGTAAGCACTGTACAATAGTCCTAAATATTTAATTTCCTTTTGGGGTACAGTCAGAAGAAAGAACCTTACTGTAGCAACCAAGTACTCCCATAATTTGGGAGTAATGATTTGGACTGACATACAAACATCGTTTCTTAAATAAAAAAATACATCACATCTTTAAGGCTACCTTAATACTGAAATACTTTCAGATTCAACACAAATTGTTGTTTCTCATACAGATATGGATAACAGCTGAACAACAGCAGTCCTAAATCCTTACCCAGTCACGGTGGCCATTACATTAAAGCCTTTCATAAGAATCCTTTAAAGACCACTCAGCAGGTCCTTTGTCGGGCATTAATGTTGAACGCCTTCTCTGATCCTTAGAACCTCTCCGTGAATCTATTTTAAAAGGTTAAAAGCCTGAAAAGTCTCTAACTCGATTTGCCACACTCTCCCCTTGCATCTTTCAGTTATTCTCTGAAAGCCAAAGGGGATTGTCCATCTCAATGAAATGTCAAATCATTGGCTTTAGGAGAAAAAATGACCTTTAAAAGTTTTCTACTTTCTTAAAGAAGGAGTCCTATATTTTTCACTGAAAGATAATGTTAATGCAAAGTCCATGAAATACCTTTTGTCATTATGATTTTAATGATGCAAGACAGTGAACAGATCAAAGAGAGTAAATATTCCAATCCTACTACAGAAGTGCTCCATTATTGTATGCAAAGTGTCCTATCCAGCAGGTAAAATGGCCAATGCTTAATAAATACCCAGTATCATTATGTTTTGATGCAATAACAGAGTGGTAGTAGGGCATCATTCTATACAACTAAATGTCTGACAGAAAAAAGAAGAGAACACAATATCAAAGAGATGATTTCTAAGAATCAAACAATGACTCTAAGGTCTTTTGTTTGATCTGTTCATACATGCACAAAGGTATCAAATAGAATCAAATAGTATCAAATCAAGCAGTATCAAATGAAATAGCTTTATTGCTTGACTGTTTGCACATATTACTCCACATCTGTACCTTGTGGCATCTGTACCCTCACCCAAATTGTTAGATTCCTATATGTAATTTATCTAACTCTCTGTAACCCTGCTGTTCCCATTATTTTTTTTATGTCACGGAAGGTCGTGAAATAACATTTCACTGGTAGTCATACTGTGTATGATCGGTATGTGACAAATAAAATTTGTATTTGAATTTTAGAACGTGTTTGGAATACCCAAAAACGTGAAAAAGCTTTTCTTTCTGGATTTTGTACATATCATTTTCACCTTGGTGAGTAATACTAACCAGTAGCATCACTTGCAATTTAGCATGATCAACTTGTCAATCAATTAATTATACTTAATTCAGGAAACAAATTATAGCCTTAATGAGAGTGTAATTACACATTAGATGAGGAAATAGAAAGCTGGTTGTTATTATTAGGTAAATGAGTTGCTGTGTAAGGCATTTTAATTGTTACCTCAAGGCTGGGAGGTTGACATCTGAACTGCAGTTAAGGTGCCGTTGAATGCCATATGATTTTATGTTTTTTTTTTTTTTTTTAAATACCCATCACATTCTCACTATTCTCATGCCTTCTGACCAAAATACTTAGAAAGGTGAAGGGGCCTTTGCATATTTCCATATAAATCAGCTGTGCATAAAATTCTTATTAATGTTTAAAACTATATATGCATTTCATTTAATTGGAGAATTTCAGGACATTTTATTACAAATTCACTTATAATCACTGTAAAATGCTCATATTTATAATTTTGAAATTTAATTTTAAAAGCAATTAAAAAAAAAGCTGTATAGTGATTCCATAACATAGCTGATATCATAACAGACCATAGTTATTTCAGTACCATAAAGGTATTTCAGTACCATATAACATAAGAGGAAATTAACATTTTTGTTATAGGCGGAAAGAAATCCGTGTGGTATGATGATGGTGTATTGTATGGGACTTTCCCTTGAAGTTCAGACACTTGGGTAGGATAATTGGTTTCTGTAAATTGCTCATAGTGTGTATGACTGCATGCATATTTGTCCAGCGATGGACTGTAATTTCATCCTGGCTTTGTTGTGCGGTTACATCTTCCATCTACATGGTCTCAACCATTGGTATTATTGTGACCTGTCAGCAGTTTCTGTAAACTGACTTTGAAGGAACAGCTAAATTGAAGCTGTGTCTTGGTGCTGAGAGATTGCTTCCACTTAACATGGATGGACCTGACAAAAACAAAGGCTGAAGGAAGAGATAAAATGAGAATTCTACTAAAACCATACTTCAAGCTGAGATGTCAGGGAGAATTTTTAAAATTACTTATCATAAGGTAAATTTGAGCAATGAGTCAACTGTTATGTTTGTTATATAATCAGCTTTTTTGTCTAGGAGGAAAAAACTGAAAAAATGCATTATTCCTCTCTCAATTGCACTTGTCAAGGGTGCCATTATATATTAGGTAAGTGAACAGTCAGTTCTCAGAGTTGATGTGTTGAAAGGAATTAAAATGAGCAAGCATAAGTATCTGATCAACTTTGACCTGGGACAAATTGTGATGGCTGGACGATTGGGTCAGAGGATCTCCAAAATGGCAGATCTAGCTGGGTGTTCCCGCTATGCAGTGGTCAGTACCTACCAAATAATCCATCAATCCATCCATCTAACACAGACAACACAAAGATGCAAATTTCACAGGGAAAGCTTACTACTAAATTCATCATTATTTATACACTCAGGGATCAATTTGTTTGATCCCAGCCAGAAACCCTGAGACAACAAACCCATCTGGGACCTAGTGAATGCGCGCATTGCTGCTTACAATGCAGGACTAGCATTGGTGGATATGAGCAAGTACAAAGCAACTTAATACCCCGTGTGACAATCAGTGAATGAAGCTAAAAGTTGTTACGAGAAAAGGCAGGGTTCGTAAAATTTCTAAATCTCTGGTAGCCCTTTGGGCAGGCATTCTTGAGATTTTGGAAACACGAAATTAATTTTGACTAGCCCAAATGAAAAAGACCATTTCAATAATAATAATAATAATAATACATCATATTTATATAGTGCTTTTAAAGATACAAGTGCAATCTGCAGTTGTAGCACTGTAAGGAGTGGTGTATGTACTGAATTGTCTATTTGCACTGTAAAGAGTGTATGTATCGAATCGTCTGTATGCATTGTATGTGTCTCTGTTACTGTGAGCACTGAACCATGACAAATTCTGGTATGTTCACATATTGGAAATAAAGTGTTCTGAGTTCAAGATCTCAAACACACTTACATAGAATAAAGTAAACATAAAAAACAAACAAATTATGGCTAGGGGAAAGGCGTTATATAAAAATAAATTGAATTGAAATTGAATATGATGGGGCTTGGTTATTAAGAGCTTTGAATGTCAGGAGAAGTATTTCAAAGTGGATTTGTTCTTTTATAGGGAGCCAGTGAAGAATGGGCATGATGGTTAGGGTTAGGATTAGGGTTAGGATTCGGGTTAGGGTTAGGTGAGGAGGTGGGTGGCGGAGTTCTGGGTGATTTGGAGTTCATGGAGAGATTTAGCAGTAATACCATTGAGTAGTGAGCTGCAGTAGTCAAGATGGCTAGAGATAAAGGAATGAATGAGGGACTCAGCAGCAGAGTTAGAAAGGCAGGGCCTAAGTTGGGCAATGTTGTGAGGATGGAAGAAAGCTGTTTTTACTTTGGAACGTATAGGTGCACCAAATAAAAGAGTGAGGTCAAAGATAACACTAAAGTTGTGGACCAGAGGAGAAGGGGAGATGGTGGCATGGTCCAATTGGAGTGTAATTAGCCTAATTTTGTTGAGAGTGGATTTTATCCCAAACACAATTATTTCCACCTTATCACTGTTTAGTATTAGAAATTTTTGGCTCATCCATAGCTTGATTTCCGAAAGACATAATTTGATGTGTGCAAGTGCCAGGTTGTTTATGGAGCTGGGACTGAAGTAGATCTGGGTGTCGTCAGCATAGAGATGGAAATTTAGGTTAAAACGGCGAATGATCTGGCCTAGGGGGTGAATGTAAATGATAAAGAGCAGTGGCCCCAGGACAGAGCCCTGGGGGACACCACATGTGATAAATGATGTGTCTGGTTTATGACCTGATAGGGTAATGAAATGTTTTCTGTCAGTGAGATATGAAATAAACCAGTGTAGTGCTGCCCCACAAACTCTTAGGTTGTGTAATCTCTGATTCAAAATAGGGTGTGAGACTGTCTTGACTCTCCACACTTAAATTGAGCAGAAGTAGGAGGCAATTGCAACAAGTAGATCATTTAAAACTTTAACTAAAGCGGTTTCTGTGCTGTGAAAGTGGGGTAAACCAGGCTGAAGTGGTTCAAGGAGGCTGTTATTTTCAAGATAGGTAAGAAGCTGGAAGTAGACTATGCATTCCAATGTTTTTGAAAAAAAGGAAGATTTGAAAACGGGCAGTAGTTAGCAAGGTCAGTTGGATCAAGGCCAAGCTTTTTAATGATGGGGGTGAAAGCCGCTAATTTGAAAGCAGTAGGAACAAGCGCATGGACTAGAAATAGCTTAAAGAGGGTCATAAGGAGTGAGCAAGTGGCAGAATTTGCAGCAGTGATTATGACACAAATCTCAGAAATACTGACAGAAGAGAAGTTATTTAGACAAGTAGTTGGAGCTGGGAGAAAAAAATAGTACTGAATCTGCATTTCAGTGGTTTGTGTTCAGAGAGGCAGATGGAACTGATATTGGACATTAATGCGGAGACACGGAGGGAAGGTGAGATGGACTTGGGTAGGGGAAAGATGGTGGTTCAAAGGGACATTGAGACAGAGATGCAAGGACAAAAAGAGGGGGTCCAGAACCAAAAAATTTGCCATATGCCCTCAGGGGGCAAAGTGAAGGCTGAGAGTGTGGGCTATTTAAAGCCACAGAAGGCAGGGTCATCCATGAGGGTGATTAATTTAGTCAATCAGCCAAATTAGAACAACTGAAACAGCAGCAACTGGACTTGAACACGAAAAAATAAAAACACATAGCTGAAGCACTGTAACAACATGGAGAGCAGCCCCAGTGTCCCTCACACCGATCTTCAATTTTGTTGACTTGCCCAGGACCTTTCATCCAGGTGAACCAGGGTGCGACATCGCAGAGGACACCAGTGATGTTATACCCAGAGCAATGCCCATGAGATCCCACTCTAAATCCTCCACCAGGGCATCCTCTGGGTCACTCTCTGCCAAGCTTGCTGATGAGTCGGGTGCAGGTGAGGTGGCCAGGGAGTCAGATGCAGGTGAAGTGGTCATGAGTAGGGCTCCTGAAAGAGTGACCGCAGGCATGACAGGTGCTGACAGCAAAGTGGCAGCAGGTGAGATAGGCAAGGTGGGTGCCAGTAAGGCAGCAGATAAGGAAGATGCCAGTGAACAAGGGTGAAGTATGATGGGTGCTGGCGAACCAGGGTCAGGCAAGAAGGGTGCTGGTGAACCACTCCAAGGCCCTGGAGACTTGGGTGAGGTGGGCACTGGCAAGATAGCATGTGAGACAGGTGCTGGCAGCAAGGTCGGCACCTGACTGCCGGCAAAGTAGGCACTAGCAAGGCAGCAAGTGAGGTGGGCTCCATGGACACAGCTGCCTAGGAATCACTATCGCAGCCATGGCAGTCAATGATTCTGGAGATTTGAGTGAAACAAGCCCCTCAGGATGTGGAGCAAGCACTGGAGAAGCGGCTGACTGAGCGAGTGCTCGAGCAGTGACTGGAGGTACAGGCACTGGAGACTTGGGGGAAGCACCTGGCAGACAGGCACTAGAGACTCAGGTGCTGTGGAAGCGGCCTCCTCAGGGCCTGGAGTGGGCGCTGGAGATTCGCATTGCAGAAGTGACCGACAGAACAGGCACTGGAGAAGCGACCAGAGGTACAGGCACTGGAGACTTGGGGGAAGCACCTGGCAGCTGTGTCCCTTACATCCCTTCTCGTCCACTTCGATCACAAGGAGCGGGATACCTATTAGTTCCTAAAGTAGACAGGGCTACGGCAGGCTGCAGAGCATTCTCTTACAGAGCGCCGCAGCTGTGGAATGGTCTCCCGGGGGATGTGCGGGATTCAGGCACACTCTCGCTTTTCAAGTCTAGATTAAAAAC
>JAOYFF010000039.1:4171758-4197892 GCA_025773925.1 Cryptomyrus ogoouensis | reverse complement strand
AAATGTAAAGCGCATTGAGACAATGTAATGTTGTGATAATGCGCTATATAAATAAAATTGCATTGCATTGCATTGCAGACAGGCACTAGAGACTCAGGTGCTGTGGAAGCGGCCTCCTCAGGGCCTGGAGTGGGCGCTGGAGAAGCGACCAGAGGTACAGGCATTGGAGACTTGGGTGAAGCAGCTGGCAAAACAGGCTCTAGATACTCGGGTGTAGCGGCTGGCAGAACTGCCACTGGAGACTTGGGTGCAGTGGAAGCAGCCTCTTTAGGGCCTGGAGCTGGCACTGCTGAAGGAGGCTCTTCCAGGCTTGGAACCGGTGCTGGAGAAGTGACTGACGGAGCCAGCACTGGTGACTCGGGCTAAGCAGCTGTCAGAACAGGTGTTAGAGAAATGGCCTCTTCCAGGCAAGAGACTAGAGACACGTACAGGACCTTCCAAGGGACCAGAGCTAGATGGGGGCTCCTCTGGACTGGGAACTGAAGATTTGGCCCTTTTCTGATTGTGTATTTTTACAGGATGTTCCCTGTATTGGTTGCCTTGCCCAGCCGCTGTGCTTCCAGCAGGGCAATTCAATTTGCAGCCACTTTCTTCAGGTCAGATGTAGGATTGTGCACCAACCTCCATCCCACCTGCCTGAGTAAAACTGTCCCTCATCAGGCCTTGATGCATATCCAGGAGTGTGAAGAAATTCGCTGCTAGAACATGAGGGAGAGTTGGTTGCTTTACCAACAAATGACAGAGCCACTGCCAGGGACCTTGAGGCTGTTCTCAGTTTCATCTCCATTAGGACGAGAGGGATGCAATCCTATAGATTAACAGAGGCCCTTATGCCAGAATGAAAGGTAAAGCTGCTGGGTTGTTGGGAGAGTCTGGTCATTTTCTTGCGAGAAGAATCGAGGGACAACCTAGATGTAGCTTAGGGGAGAAGTATAATAGGGTAATTGGGGATCAAAATACAACATAACAGAAACAAATGGGACTGCGGGGGGACAGAGCAACACGAACACTAAACACTACCAGAACTAGCATACACACTAACCTAGTGGCTACTCTTCAACAGAGGTTGAAAATCTGACTTTAAACAAGGTGGCTGAGTATCCTGCATTTTATTGGTTTTGATACATTTAAGTCAAAAACTGATGTAGCTGGTTCACAATGTAAAATGAAGAGTCTACATTGCATGTTTTGCAGGTTGCCAAGATCACAGAGGGTGTAACCACCCTTTTCTTGCTTTATGTGTTGATTAGACTTCATGCATGGCTGTGC
Source organism: Cryptomyrus ogoouensis (assembly GCA_025773925.1). NCBI lineage: Eukaryota > Metazoa > Chordata > Actinopteri > Osteoglossiformes > Mormyridae > Cryptomyrus > Cryptomyrus ogoouensis. The sequence continues at coordinate 4,196,623 of JAOYFF010000039.1, read as the reverse complement.
CTCCTTTTCAGGTTACATGCAGTGGGCGTGACTGTGCTGATGAGGTGAGAATACGCATAACTCAAAAATACTTTTTAAGTACTTGACTTAAGTAGCTGATGGGGGAATAGACCCCTTAATGAAGAAGAAGAATAAGAAGAATAATGCCTTTTATTGTCACTATACACATGTGCAATGAGCAGCTCCTCCAGTGCAAACATGTATGTAGAACAACAACAAACAAATAGTGCAAAATGTTCTGCGGCGCTATATACATATGGAAAGAATAAATAACCAAATAGGGTTTTTTTTATATATATATATATATATATATATATATACACACACACACACACAGTGTGATATGCAGTGTGGGTTATTGCACATTATTTAAATATTACACAGTAATGATGATCATGTGCAATGAGTAGTGGATGCTGGACACAGAGCAATGATATTATACAGTATACAGATATTGCACAGTTATCAATACCATTTAGATGTTGGATATTGCACAGTTGATGGATAGAAGGAAGTCCAGGGGTTGGGGGGTTAGACTGTGTAGTACATGTGTAAGTTTAGAGTGATTATGGCTTTTGGGGAAAAACTGTTCTTGAGTCTGTTTGTCCTTGCTGTGATGCACCTGTAGCGCCTCCCTGAGGGCAGTAGGTCAAACAGATCAGACCCAGTGTGGGAGCTGTCCTTGATGATGTTTTTTGCTCTGCTGAGGCAGCGGGAGGTATAAATATCCATTAGGGACTGGAGAGGGCAGCCGATGATCTACTATGCTGCCTTTACTACTCTCTGAAGCCCTTCCCTGTCTGCCATGGTGCAGCTGCCGTACCATACTGTGATAACGAGGAAGAGATTATCTTGTGAAAGATCTTTCGATGACACTTTACTTATATATGTTTTAGAAACACATTCATAAAAAACAACAATGCATTCATAAAACATTATAAACATGGCTATAAGTATTTATCAAAAGGCATAACACAATATAGCCACATCTATTATGCATTATGAATGCTTTATGAAGCTCTCATCTATAATGCACTATAGATACCTTTATAATGCAATATAATGACCAGTATAAGCATTATGGATACTTTGTGTCCCATTATAAAGGTATCTATAGTGAATGGATGAGAGCTTCGTAAGGCGGTCATAATGCATAATTAACATCTCTATAATGTATGTCTTTTGATAAATATTTATAGCCATATTTCAGTGCATTCAGAAAGTATTCAGACCCCTTTCAATTTGCAACCATTTGTCATGTTGTAGCTTCATGCTAAAATTATGTAAATTCATTTTTGTTCCTCATGAATCTACACTCAATACCACATAATGACAGCACAACCATGGAATTCTAGAATATTTTGCAAATTTATTAAAAAAGAAAAACTGAAATATCACATGGACGTAAGTGTTCAGACCCTTTGCTCAGTACTTAGTAGAAGCACCTTTTTGAGCTAATACAGCCATGAGTCTTCTTGGGAATGACGCAACAAGTTTTTCACACCTGGATTTGGGGATTTTCTGCCAGTCTTCTGTGCAAATCCTCCACAGCTCTGTCAGGTTTGATGGGGAACGTTGGTGTACAGCCATTTTCAAGTCTCTCCAGAGATGATCAGTTGGGTTTCAGTCAGGGGTCTGGCTGGGCCATTGAAGGACATTCACAGAGTTGTTCCTAAGCCACTCCTGTGCTGTTTTGGCTTTGTTTAGGGTCATTGTCATGTTGGAAGATGAACCTTCGGCCCAGTCTGAGGTCCTGAGCACTCTGGACTAGGTTTTCATCCAGGATATCTCTGTACTTCGCCGCGTTCATCTTTCCTTCAACTACGACCAGTCGCCCAGTCCCTGCAGCTGAAAAACACCCCCACAGCACGGTGCTGCCACCTCCATGCTGCACTGTGGGGATGGTATTGGGCAGGTGATGAGCAGAGCCTGGTTTCCTCCACACATACCACTTAGAATTAAGGCCAAAGAGTTCATTCTTGGTTTCGTCAGACTAGAGAATCTAATTTCTCACAGTCTGGGAGTCCTTTAGGACCCCCACTATGCAGGCTTTCATGTGTCTATCGGGCCACTCTGCCATAAAGCCCAGATTGGGGCTGCAGTGATGGTTGTCCTTCTGGAACTTTCTCTCATTTCCACAAATTCCATTTAAGGATTATGGAGGCCATAGTGCTCTTGGGAACATTAACTGCAGCATAATTTTTTTTGCAGCCTTGTCCAGATCTGTGCCTTGCCATAATCCTGTCTCTGAGCTCTTCAGGCAGTTCCTTCCACCTCATGGCTTAGTTTGTGCTCAGATATGCACTGTGAGCTGTGAGGCATTTTATAAATACGTGTGTGCCTTTCCAAATCATGTCCAATCAGTTTCATTTAACACAGCTGGACTCCAATCAAGGTGTAAAACCATCTCAAAGATGATCAAGAGAAATGGACGGCACCTGAGTTAAATATGTCAGTGTCACAGCAAAGTCTGAATACTTACGTCCATTTGATATTTCAGTTTTTATTTTTTTATAAATTTGCAAAAAAAAATCTATAATTCCGTAATTTAAATGAATTCAGAAAAAGTTGTAGGGTTTCATTCACTGCTATTACCTGCACAGTACAGGTTATGCTGTCAGCATAATCTGTAAAAATATGTGTTGTAAGAATAAAATGAGATTGTGTTTGTGAAGCATTATTTTCTAGTGCTAGATCTTTGAAGTGCTATTTTAAAACAGCATTTGAAGACACATGATCTAAAGTAAATTTAAAATCGTAACCTGGCCTATTGTTTATATGGACTAATGCCTTATTATTGTTTAAGTGAAAGCAAAATACTGCTGTGCTCTTTGTATCATATTCCATCAAGGTAAACAGCTGGTTGCAGTTATGTTTAATTTAAAGAAAATTAGTGTTGAAAGTGTTGTTAAGGGTAAACTGTCATGGGGAGTGTTTTAACCCAAAGTGCTACAATGGGTGCTCAAGTACTCTTCAGCCAAATCTGAAAGCAATTTATAGCCACACAAACGTTTTGTGTTTGTGATCCTCAGCCTAATTAGAAGAGTTGTCAAGAAGATTGAATATTATACATCTGGTGAGCAAGAGCATGGAAATCAGTTTCACTTAGTTCTATCAAACATCGTCTAGTGACAATTCATTTTATGTCTAATGATTTATTGTTGATTTTACTATATGCCAGTGTTCAAATACAAGTACAAATAACAGGAGGTAAAGTTAGTGGGTTTATTTCTGGTATTCCGGTTTTCCAAAAAGATCCAATTAGGTGAAATTCTGTCTCAATATTTCTGATCATCTGTAACTGTGTGCAAGTTCCTGTGTGTATTGCCCTGCAAGGGACTTGTATTCCATCTAGTGGTTTTAGTAACAAGTTTTTACAATTTCCCTCAGGATAAAAAACTTTTTTCTTCGGTTATAATATAAAGTCGTTTTTGATATTATGTGTTTTCATGTGCATGCATACAATGTAGAGAACTAAAAATATGTGATGTAAAATCCATCTTGTTTTGCTTTTTGGCCATAGATTCTTGAAATGGATTAAGCAATCACTAATCTTTAATAATTCATAGCAGAGTCTGTTGATACGTGACCAAGTTTACATGTTTTCTTGTAAACAAGTTGATTATGTATTCGTTTGAAATTGAAGTGTATGGCAGATAAATGTCAGGGTCTGTACTGTCCTCCTCGCCCTCTGTGACTCTTCCATGTTTAGCCAGCAGGCAGAAGTGTTCCCCTCTCAGTCTTAGTTCTGTTCTTCCCTGGTGTGTTTTCCCTGGTCCTCAGACTGCCGCATATGTCTGGGGGCTGAGTGTGTGGTTCCCTCATGTTGTGGGTTCAAGGCTGGCTTCAGACCAGTTTCACCCAGTTTGTTTTCAGATTTTTGTTCTCTAGTGTTTATTTCGTGTTTTCTTATTCTATAGTTTCCCGGGTTTATTGTGATTATTTCTGTGTGTTCTCGTTTCTAGTTTTTTTGTTTAGTCCTTGTGGTGTTTCCCATAGTCCTTGCTGTAGATTCTTAGTCTTTACTGTTTATTAATTCTCTTAGTTCTGTGTGTTTCTTGTTGCTCCTGTATCTCCCTTGATGGGTTCATTCATTAGGTTACACCTCTTCCTTGTTTTCCCTGGATGTCTGTATTTCTGTGTTTTCCCTCACTCTGTGCTTCAGTCTGCCAATGTAATGTCATGGTGCAACGTTGCCATGTGCTTTGGTCCTTGTTACTTGTTCCTGGTTCTGCTCTCTGTGTTGCCCTGCTCCCTGCTTGTGTTTCCCTTATGGTTTTTGTAGGCTGTTTTAGCTTTCAGGCATTCCCCATTTATCAAACATAGAGAGACCCCTAGTGGGTTTTGGCAACGCTTTGAACAATTTGAGAATGAAGTCTATGAAGTGCGTTTGCATCAAATGAAAAATTTGGCTGGTGTGACAGCAGGGTATGACTGTGTTACGCTAAATGTAATCTTAAAAAATACTATGTTTATTTCAGCTTACTTATATGTATTTATGAGGATGTGTAATTGGCGTATAAACTTGGGCAGTACATTAATGATAAATAATACGAATATAATCATTTGCATTTATTCATTTGGCAGATGCTTTTATTACAACAAGGCAATGGAAACCCATTAGGCCAACTGAACAACCAAAGGAACTAATAAAAATAATCATAGTGACTAATTTCATATTTTGCCATATCAGTATCCATCCACCCACGGGCGTCAGAAGCATTTTGAATGTGGGGAGGACACACTGGCATAAAACTAATATTTTTATGTTAAATGTGGGGGGGTCCAAACGAATAATTATGAAATGTGAGGGGGACATGTCCCCCTCAGATTTAATGGTGGCGACGCCCAAGTATCCCCCTTACAACACATCAACTCAAGCTATAAGCAAACATTTGAAGAATGCCTCTTGCCATTTCCAGAGCCACTTTCCATAATGAATCAAAAGGTGTTGTATGTAATATAAACTGTACAGCAATCAATCTCTCCAACTGCAAAAGAACCCCATGCTGCCAAAAGGTTCATCTTGCTTTTATAAAAGTTCCGAAGAGCCAACAGGACTCAAAACCTCTGGACAAGGTCACGTGACTTAGCATAAACGAAGCAAGCTCCAACTGCCAGCTTTGAGTCGCTGGGCTTCACTTTGACAAGACAAGCTCTGAAGTCTCAGTAGCTTATGTCCCATCATTAGCTTGTTTTTGTATTAAGTTGTGTTATAGATTTGACCCCACCTGGTCCTGTAGTTTGTGTTATTCCCAGTGTCCTGTACTTCCCTTAAATCAAGCCCGCAAGTGGATCATCACATCGTTTCCTGCCTGCACCATGCCATACTACCGCAACAGATAAATTGCACCACAGCTGATGCAACTAGGCAAAAAGGCAAATAAACAGTTGTTGTATCACTCCTTGAGACATTACCTAAACCTAAATATGTTCTATTTTATCTTCTGGACTTTTGGACTGGGTTTGAAAAGGAAGAACATACATAAAACGTACCCTGCCTCACAACGAGAAGGTCCTGGGTTTGGTCCCTGGGTAGGGTGTAGGACCTTTCTGAGTGGAGTTTCTCCCACAGTCCAAAAGTGTGCCCTGTAGGTTAATTGGGGACTCTAAGTTGGCCCTGTGCATGTGAGTGTGTTGGCAGCTGCCCAGCGTTGGTTCCTGCTTGCGCCCATTGTTCCTGGGATGAGCTCCAGTCCCCCCAATGACCCCAGTTGGGATTAAGCAGTTACAGTGATGGATGGATGTTTGTTAGAATCTAAATTAGAGGTGTTTGTACTGAAAAGTCAAAAACATATAGGTACCAACATGTGTGAATCTGCATGTAATAGATATACAAAGGCCAGTGTGTACTTATGTCACATTATCATGGCATATTAAGCTTTGTTAGAGGACTTGTGGCCAGATATGAAAGAAATGAGTATTTAGACTTACATTGACAGAGCTGCCAACTTTGGTCAGCTGGCTGGCATGAGATTTTCAATTCGAGACAAGTCTGCACACACATTTACATTAATTTAAGAGTTTAATTACCTTGTAAATAGTCTGTAGGGTTTGCAAACTACCCCAATGCTTTTGATGTAACTAATTTTAGGTTTCTAATGGAATAATATAGATTTGCCGTAAGATGTCTTGTGCGAGCGTGAGAGTCAGCATGAGTGTCACGCCAGATGCATGAGTTGCCAACCCTGCATTGATTATTTTTCCAATGAATATTTGTGGCCTATCAGCCATCTTAGACTGTCAAAAGAAATTCTGCTGGAACTGTGCAATGAATTGGCCCCAGCTCCTGAATATGAACTTGCTACATTGTCATCTTGTAAATGGGAAGTATAGACTACAAAGTGGGAAAAATCACAACGGCGCCCCCTGATGGTTTGGTGGCTCTAAGCAGCCACTTGTGTTGCTTCTTACTAAGGCTGCTCTTACAAACAAACAAGAGGAGGTCATTTGGTCCATTAAGCTCGCTTGGAGGGAACTAAACTAATAATTTAAAGTTGGCTGGATCTTGTCAAGTTCAGATTTGAAGGAATCTAGGGTTTTGGATTGCACTGCCCCTATGGGCAGCCTATTCCATACTCTAATTACATGCTGTGGGAAGTTATTTCTCAGACCCAAACTAAAGTGTTCTCCCACTATTTTCCAACTGTGGTCACGGGTTCTTGAATTAGAACTTATTTTGAAGTAACAATTTGGATGAACAGCATCTAGACCTGTTTGAATCTTATATACCTGGATCATGTCACCCCTTAGTCTCCTTTATTCAAGGGTAAAAAAATTCAGCTCTGCCAACCTCTGCACATAAGACATCCCCCTAAGGCTAGGAATCATTCTCGTAGCCTTGCATTGGGCCACTTCTAAAGCAGCAATGTACTTTTTGTGGTAAGGTGATCAAACCTGGACACAGTATTCAAGGTGAGGTCTTGCAAGGGAATTGTATAAACTTAGCATTACCTCCCTTAATTTAAACTCAACACAACTGGAGATGTAGCCCATTGTGACCATTTCAACAGAAAAGGGTGGTACTTTATAACACAGGAGTCACCAACTCCGGTCCTGGAGAGCTACTATCCAGTAGGTTTTCTGTCCCACTTGGCTTCTGATGAGCCATACCTGCTCCTGGTATTTACCTGAGAACAGGTGTGGCTCATCAGAAGCCAGGTAGGATAGAAAATTTACTGGATAGTAGCCGTACTAGACCGGAGTTGGTGACCTCTGCTATAACACTACAGGCAGTTGTAGATGGAAAGGGTCTGTTCTAGGATGTATGTGTAGGTTATCCAGGAAGTGTCCATGATGCTAGAGTACTCAAACAGTCACATCTGTGGGAAAGATTGAGTGATGGACAATTACTATCTTGGAAAGTTAACGTTGCAGGTCGTGATACTGAATACTTTTTCATTGGTGACCCAGCATACCAGCTACAGAAATAGCTTATGAAGCCATTTGTTGATACTGGTAGACTAACTCTAGAGTACCATAGATACAAGCTCAGAATAAGTACGGCATGGTCTGTTGTGGAGACAACTTTTAGCTTAAAGGAAGATGGAGATGTCTGTCAAAGAGAAATGACTGTAATGTGGACAAGACAAGGAGAATGGTGCTCACTTGTTGTGTGTTGCACAACATTTGTGAAGAGAATGGGGACTTTTTTTGTGAAGAGCTTCCAGACTGTCGTGAACATGCATCCCCCAGTGCATGTTTTATCCGAGATTGGCCAGCAAGAAGTAAATGAAGTTCGAGCTTCGTTAATGGATTACTTCAATGCCCAGGAAAACTGATGCATCCCAAAAATCAATGTGAAAATGATTTAGAAAGTGCACATTTTAAATTGATGAGTTAAATTTGTGATGGGCAAAAATAAAGCTGTTCTCTAGAAGCAAAAGCATTTTAAGTGCCCAATTAATGAATTAACACAAAGCTGTAACAAAATGCTTTACTGAAAAGTGCAAACTGCCACATCCCAATAAATTAGCCAAGTCTTTGCCATGTCCTAACTATACTTTCTCCATAGCTGCCACCATCCGCTCCATGAGCCCCAGCACTGCTGCTGTCGTACTTTCCATTCTGGCCAGGCGGTGAGTCATTGTTCTGCTCTGGCCCAGGAATCACTCTTCTGACCACTCAAAATAGTCCAACAGCTCTAGTCTTTCCAGCTTCCTTTTCCTTGTGAAGAACACAGCAGTATTTAAAAAAACTTTCAATCTATGAAAGGCCGTCTGTGGCTGTACTGTATCAAGTGAAGTCCTTTCACCTCTTCTGACTCCAGCGGACCTTGTACAAGAAGGTGTCTGTGTAGTTACATTGGTACATGAAATAGAGCCGGTATCTTCAGCAGTGTCAGCACCTTTATAAGAATCTGGGAAAATTAAACTGGTACATGAAAATTTACCTTGCCTTTTATATACGTATCTTCACATTCAATAGTCATAAGACAGTATGACATGAACAAAGCCTAGTTAATGTGTTGGCTTATGGTAAGTGGGCTGTAGTCGTCACTCCATTTCTTTACCTCTTCCCACTTGTGTGGGTGTTGTCGGCATCAAAGCATTTTCCATAGATGCAGTGCTGTCATCAAGATTGTCGAAATCATAAAGAAAAGGAAGTTTAAAATGTATATCATGAAGAAGCTTATCATCGCGTTCATACTATGAGCTCAAACTCATATTGCAACATAATATTAGTCAACCATTCCACATCAAGGTGGTTAGGGGTAATAGTGTTTTTTTCCGCTTAGCGAGCAAGGCCTTTCGGTTTTTAGTACACATGAGGACACTAAAATGGCAGAAGAAAATAAGAGAAATGCAAAATACATTCGCTGAGAGGTCACGGTAACTGCGATTGGTGTCCTCCAAATCATGTGGAATGCAGTGTGGAAAGAAAATTTGACATTGGTAGGCCTGGGAGGGGAGGCATATTGTGTCTGTTATGTTTTAGGCCTTAGGGAAGAAGAGAGTGTTTTGAATACTGTGTGTCCTTGTCTCATGGTAGCCTGCACATGGTCAGCAGGTCCTGAAGACCTTGAAGAGATGGGCAGCGGAGAATGGGGGGGGGTGGGATAAGCCACCTGCAGGAAGCTTCGAACTGGCTTAACTGGAGTCATTAGAGAGGTTGAATTAAAATTTTTCTACTACAGCAACAATGCAAAAGGGTCATCTGCACTCACAAAACCATATACATTGGTTTGCAGTGTTAAAGCATTAGAACACAGTGAAGGACCTAGACATTTGTGACAAAATAGAAGGAAACTTACCAAGATTGTATGCGATTGGGTTGCAAATCGTTTCTAATATTGAAATTGCTGAATGAAAAGTGCAGGTTTTTTGGCTGGCCAGTCTCTTTCCAAGCACGTTGTCCAAATTTATTCTGGATCTAGGTCATTTTCTTTCTTCCTGTGCCACTTCTTGATAGTTGGTTTTTTTTTATCCCTGGAATCTTTTTAAACTTTTTAAAATTTGTTCGTTATTTGGTGTTTGTTTCTGTAATTCCTCCAATCATGACTTTATTTCTTCATATACCTTAGGCCTTCTGTGTGTGCTTTCTAATTTAAGCTGCATCTCCGTCGATAACCATATAGCTAAGAGGGTGTTTGTTTCGTCCACTGACCACTGTCATGTACTGATGTTTCCACTAGATGGCAAACATGCATTGGGGAAAGGGACGGTAAAAAACAAGGAAAATAATAAAGACGGAGCAGTTGTTCTGAACTCGTATCTGTTACTGAGCAAGTGGACTATTCATGGTATGAAGGTAGAGGACCTAACAACCACAGACCTGATTTTTCGCTGTTATCCATCGTCGATCCGATTGTAATCTGGATACAGTTTGGTTCTACTGGAGGCAAATACAGTTTTGCAGGGAATTTGGACTCGATAGCCCGTCCTTCTTCCGCTGAGTTGCGGTTACAGATTCTGAGCCCAGCTTTTCTGTGGTGCCATGCTGGAGCTGTTATTTATGGCCCATGGGCAGTTTTTTTGCAGTGGAAACCCGCGGAACCAGAGTTGGATTGGGTAAAAGTCCAGCACCAGCACCAGCACCACGTTGGTGGAAACGAGGCTTAACTTATATATTGTTTCTAATGCTCCTTGAATTTAAATATAGACAGTGGACAGGCCATTTACATTGTGTGTGTGTGTGTGTGTATATATATATATATATATATAATCAGTAAACACATAATGTATATATAATGTATTTTATTACAGCAACTAATCAAAATATTGGTAATTATGAAGGGGTTTACATCTGAATAGATTATTTTCTTTGAAAACCTTACATAAGGCACCATGGTAGCACACTGGTTAGTACTGGTTAGTACTGGCGCCTCACAACCCTGGGACCAGGGTTCAAGTTTCCACCTGCGTTCCGTGTGTGGAGTTTGCATGTTCTCCGCTTGTCATCGCGGCGTCTTCTCCATGTACTCCAGTTTCCTCCCACAGTCCAGAAACATACTGAGGCTATTGGAGGTGCCAAATTGCCCATAGGTGTGAATGTTGTGTGACTGTGCCCTGTCTCCTGCCCATAGGCTCCAGACCCCTGTGACCCTGAATGGGACAAGCAGTTTTAGAAGATGGATGGAAAACCGTACATGTACAGAGGGACCTCTGTAGCTGTGTTTTCAGTTATCCGTGGTTTAAAATGGCATGCCACCTGGGCACAGGCTGTAAGCTGGCGAGGACCCACAACTCACTAAGATATTTTTAAACAAATAAATGTCTCATACTAATATGTGTAACAGTAGCCTATATTTTTTTCATTTTCCTTTGAGGGGTACAAAAAAGCATGATTTTCATTGTTCTGTCACGCCCCGATCGTGCCGATCCTCCTGTGCCACGCCCCCCTTGTTAACCTCATGTGGATTCCCAGTGTTTTACGACTGTTCCTGATTGTTGTCATTAGCTCATTGTATTTAGTCCGCGTTTCTGTTCATTTCCCCAGTCCGGCCATTGTATTGTCTATGCGTTATTGCCTGCCTTTTCCTCTGATTAAACCCCGTGTTCCCCGATTCCTGGCTTCCAGTGCGTTTGTCTGCGCTCCGGGCGCGTACATCGTGACACCTTGATACATTTTTTCATTCTTATATCATCTCTGGAGAATTAGGCTAAAACTTCAGAATCCTTTTCATTCGAGAGAGTATGGTACTGTACAGTACTGTGTCATCACATTATAAATGGGGTCTGTGGATGGGTTGTTGTTATTTGCAGGTTTGGCTAACCATGATAAGTCTTGAAACGTATCACCACAGATATGGGGGAGTACTGTAGAATATAACATTAATTTTGTCAATTTGCATCTTTTCACCATGTAGAAATGCCTTCTTTTGACGTATTTCCCAACAATACAAGTCAACAAAACCTTCTCAAATAGTTTTACTTTCATAAAGTAATCAAAATAGTTACATTACTTAATAGATTTGACAGGGTAATTAGTAATTATTGTAATCTTTAACATTTCAAAACTAATCTTCCCAACACTGTATATGTATGTATATCAATGAGTGAGATATCTGTGGGTATGGGGTTGGTGCCAAGGCACTGCAGTGCAAGGGCTCCTAAACCCAGTGCCATTGCTTTGACTCCCGATTTCTTCTTGTACTTTAAAACAATCTTACCTATGGGTGAAACCAAGAAGACAGCCAGCAGGACCTGCATAGAGACCTCTGGGTCAAAAAACACAAGCACTTTCTATCCAGAATTTGCTCTAATGCCATCCCAGGTAGAAGGCCATCCATCTGGCTAGCTGTTGAGGAACTGGTTGGCAGAAAATTCTGGCTGACCTCCTCTGTCACAAGAACAGGTGGCTTTGGGAGCTGGCAGACTGCCATGTGGTAGGTCGACAGCAGTCTCTGGCTGCTTACTTCACAAGCTGGAGCAGGTGGCAGTGTCTGGCTGGCCTTTGTGGAATAGGTGAGCCAGTCTGTCTGGCTGGTCACCATGAAACTAGATTGTTGTGCTGTCTGGGTGGTCACTCTGAAGCTGGTCAACTGGTACTTTTGTCTAACCGTCTCCTCTGTAGAACCGAAGTCTTCTCATAAAGTATTATGAGTCCGCAGTTTCGATGGCTGCCTCATTCAACTAGCTCCTCTGACCTTGTGCAGAGTGTCATTCATCTCGATAATGTGTCAGAAACTAAAGAAACCTTGAAAGTCACAATGTAAGTCATTATTTAAGTATTCCCAAGACAAAAAAAGTTAAAAACAATGCTTATATGCCTCCATTTATCTATTCTAAGAACAAGTGTATTAATCTAAATTACTGTTATAAGTAACACTAGTACTTTGCAATAAACAAGCCTTAATGCAAAACAAACATTATATTCTAAATTCCTTAAGTCTTATTCCTTATAAGGATCTGTACCACCAAAAACTGGGGAAAAAAACTGAGACGATAAAGGATTCACTAAGAGGGATGAACAATTCCCTAGTGATAAAAGATCTTTATACAGTTGATGTGGGGTAACATAAATAGGCTAAGAAACCTATATTAGCAAATACAGGAGACAGATGTATTCAATTTGTAATTTATGTGTCACGTATACAAGTAAGGAACTATCTTCTCATACCAAACTCCACACACCAATCATATCACTGCGCAGAAGATGTTGTCTGGGTGCCTGTGCTCATATCTTCTGCACAGTGATACAAACGGTGTGTGGAGTTTGATAGAAGAAAGTAGTTTGTACATTAAACTGCTCACTACAAAGTCTGTGGATTATCTTCAATAACCGGATCATTTTTCTGAAGCTTTCATCACCACAGAAAGAATGCCGTTCACTCCAATTATATTCCAAAGAAGCCAGACATTTCTACGGCTGATATGACTAATATGACTATCATAAAGTTCAATGTCACATTAGTAGCATCATCATGTTATTAATAAACAGCACATTCTGTAATTGTATATAGGGAGGCTGAAGTGGTTTCTTGCATAAATTTAAGTCTGATTGTATTGTTCGTATATGTTTGATAAAGTTGAACTAAACTCAGTGAAATTTGAGTTTGATGAGTCTTCACACGTGTTATGGGTATATTGATGCTTGTGCCGGTTCACATTAAAACTACAACTTTCACCTTCAAACTTGCAGAGGCTTTTACATAAATAATAAAGCTGGTGTAACTGTTGAAACAAGCCACCACAGCAGTAGAAGATTTAATTCAGATGTAACACTTTCACTTTACAATGTGTACTCATTCAAAGTCCTAGGCATTTTGCTGCTGGCAGGCAAAAAAAGGCGAAAAATGTGAAATGTAGGCTACTCTAATTTGAGACTGTCCATATGACCATTCTCCTGAAAATAGAAACAATTACCACTAACACAATTACTTTTCAGACATAATGGGTGCTTTCTTTTACTAGTTCAAATAAATATTAGCCAGTGTACTTGATCTGATCATTGCTGGAGAGTTCTTGCCTTTCTACACATATTTATAACAGATAGTTGTTTGAACTTGTGATAGTTGTTTGAACTTAAATGTATTTTAGATTCAGTTAAATGTATTTTTACATCACATTACATTTTGCATTTATTTGGCACTCTTCTGTGAAACCAACATGAGGCAAATAGCAAAGTGATACAAATAGCACATTACAAACAAGCAGCAATCAAGGTCATACAGTATCATGGCATGATTTCAGGTAGGCAAAGCTTCCAATAAATGTTCAGTTTACAAGTGTACGGTCATGGTCAAAAGTTTTGAGAATGACACAAGTATTGGTTTTCACAACGTTTGCTGCCTCAGTATTTGTAGATTTTTTGTCAGATGTTTCTATGATATACTGAAGTATAATTATAAGCATTTCAAAACGCCGGTAAAAGTTTGCATAACCCAGGAAACACTGTACTTCCCTCCGGTTGCAAGGTTGGGGCCACTCTGCGACAGCTCGGATCTTCTCTGGATCCATCCGGACCGACCCCTCCCCGAGAATGAACTTGAGTAAGGATATTGACTGTCAGTGAAACTCTCATTTCTCCGCCTTGACATACAACTTATTACCTAGCAGTCGTCGGAGCACCTCACGAACGTGTAGGACGTGATCCTGTTCATATTGGGAAAAAAACAGAATGGAACTTGTCCAACATGTCCCAAAGGACGTCGTTTATCAGTCCTTGGAATACGGCCGGTGCATTGGTTAACCCAAAAGGCATAACCAGGTATTCATAATGACCAGAGGGCATTAAAGGCAGTCTTCCGCTCCTCCCCCTCACAGATTCTAACCAAATAATAGGCGCTCTGTAAGTCTAGTTTAGTGAACCATCTAACCTCCTGGAGTAAATCAAGGACCAAAGACAACAGGGGTAGAGGGTAGCGGTTCTTCACCGTAATCTGGTTCTGGCAATGATAGTCAATACATGGCCGCAGGGACCCATCGTTCATCTCCACAAAAAAGAAACCAGTGCCTGCTGGAAGAGAGGAAGCCTGGGATACCTGAATACCTGTTTTAAATATAGGTAGTTCTGCAGGAACTGCAGACAGGTCAGGAAACTCCTCCCTCTCCTCCGGAACAACTGAAGGGAGAGCTGTGCAGAGACACTGGGCATGGCAAAATGGCCTCCAACCCATCACTGAATCTAGGTGGGGGTTATGTTTAACGAGCCAAGAGTGGCCCAACACTATAGGTGCTTGAGGGGAGTCAATGACAAAGACAGAGAACTCTTCCACGTGATTTGCCCCTACGGCGAGGCTCACCAGAAGTGTAGCACGGGTGATGGTGGCCATACGACGCCCATCCAGAGTGTGGGCGTCCAGCTGTGTCTGCACGGGTGTGGTGGGCAGTCCCCACTGGTGGACCAGCATGGTGTCATCGGCTCCTGAGTCGACGAGGGTGGCTAAGGGCTGCTGGATATCTCCATAAGATAGTAGCATGGGCAGAAAGGTCCTCCATATTGAGGAGGGGAAAATTGGGGCTACACCCACCAGTGCCCTCCTCCTCACTGATGGGTGCATCCTTTTACTGGACAGTTCCTGATGTAATTTCCCAACTGTCCACAGTACAAACATGCATTAGTAGCCCATCAGTGTTACCGTTCGGCAGGGGATAACCGGGTCCGGTCCACCTGCATAGGTTAAACCGGTGGAGGTACAGACTGCCCCACAGCCAAGTCAAAGACTCTCGAAACAACAGACCCTCTGTGACATTCCTGTTGGCGCTGACAGAGGTGGCTGTCCACTCGTACTGCGAGATTTACTAACTCCTCGAAGGTAGTGGGCAACTCTGATGGATAATTCATCCTTTATCCCCTCAGAAAGCCCATTGTAAAAGGCGTCGTATTGAGCTTGCCGATCCCAGCCCATGGATAATGCTAGGGTTTGAAAAGATATGGCAAAATCAGAAACGGAGCGGTCGCCTTGTCAAAGCTGGAGCAATTTGCGGGCTGCTTCTCTACCATGGGTTGATCGGTCAAATACCCGCCTCATTTCAGCAGTGAAATCAGAATAACCGGCACAAAAAGACGCCCCGGCTTCCCATGCAGTGGTCGCCCATTCACGAGCGGGACCGGTTAATAGAGTTATTATGTAAGCCACCTTAGTACCATCCAAAGGGAAGGCAGAAGGTTGCAGGCTGAAAATTAGGGAACACTGTGACAGGAACAAACGAACGGATCACCATTATATTGTGGGGGTAGAGGCAGGCGGAGTTCGCTGACCGGTGGAGTAGTGGTTGTTTGACTGAAACCCATCAGCTGTACCTGAGCCGCTAACTCTGTTAACCCGACATTAAATGAATCCAGCGACTCACCGATCGTCGTAAGCAGTTGGCAAGTCGTGTCATCTCAACAACGTACCCTGTCTTCCCAGGGCTTCGGTGAGCTGCTGAAGATTTGACTGATCCGCGGGGTCCATCCCAAGTGGCGAGATCTTCTGTCAAGGATCAGGGTCATGGCAAAAAGGGAGGACGCTGCAGCGGGTCAGTGAGATGCAAGCGGTTTATTTAAAGATATAATCCTGGGCAAAAGCAGAAACGGGATTCCAGGCTTGTGGTTGGTAGACAGGTGGGGTTGGGCGATCTCCATCGGAGGTCGGGGGCAAGGCAGGCTCAGGTCCGGGGACAGGCAGGTGGGCGGGCGATTGTCGTCGGTACTTTGACGGCAAGACTAGAATCGTAGTCAGGAAACACAGGTCAGGGTCAGGATACAGGCAGGCAGGCAGGCAAGGGTCAAGAAAGGTGGAGGGGATACGGGATAGAAAACGCTCAAACCCGATGAGCTTCAGCTGTTGGAGGGCGGCATGCTGTAACCGGTTCTCCCAGTTCCCAGCACCGGGGAATGAGCAGTATGGTCGCTGCGACACTCCATTCTAAGGAAACCCCGAGGGCGTAAAAGGGAATCCCTGTGTGACACCGACGGGTCGTCTTGGAGCGGTCCATGACAGCCTTAAACAACCAGAAAGGGGATTCATAAAAAAACATGACTTTACCCCACTCCTCAGCAGTCCAATCCCTGTACCTGAGCAGTCCAATCCCTGTACTTGAGCTGGACCGAGTCTGGACTTAACCAAGACTCCAGCTCAGATGGTGCCCACTCTGGGGGAAGGAAGGCAGAATTCATGGGTGGTCAGTACATGCATATACACATTAATGGACAAGCATAGATAAAAATGGCATGCACAGCAGTCATAGTTGTGGTGTCTATGGCGCTCTGCTCTCCCCAGCCGAGTGTTGATGCTGGTTTCAGGTCTCAGCTGCAGGAAACTGGGACACCCCATCTACTCCTGCCCTGCCTGACCATCTTGAGATGTCCCATCTACTACCCAGGTAGAAGTGCTCTTGTCAGTGGTGGCACTGGTCACTCTGTTCTGGGAATGGGAAGAAATAGAGGAGAGAGTATCACTGTACTCCAGTGCAGCCAGGAGCTTTACCAACCTCCAGCTGGTGCATCCCCCAGGAACTCGTGTTTCCACCACTCACTGTACATGTGCTTCTGGACAGGGGACTCACTAAGCCGTTCGGAAGCGGATCCAGGTGGGAGCATCAGATCAGATCTGCCTCCAAGTTCTCCCGTCTGTCTGACATCACTCTAGTTGAGATGCCATAACCCCCATATAGACTAGGCAGCCAGTGAGATCCAGTCCTAGTCATCAACGTGTTTTACTAATTGCATTTCCCTCCCGGGTAGGTTGTCTTGAGTGGGCACAGCCAGAGGGAGATACCCATATCTCAGAGTACTGCGACTTCCCTAACTCTTTTGGCAAGGCCCCAAATTAGGGTTATCAAACTGAGGCTAGGCTTAGGGTTAGAAAAACTATGGCATTTTCAGGAATCAAATTGTATTTAAATCATGACCATTAGCTTGACTGCTCGGCCTGTCTGATTAACTATTGCTTATTTAGTTGTTCATGTTGAACTACATGATTATTTGGTTTGATGGTGTTATATTATGAGCAAAAGAGTGTAAGTGTCTAATGGGCATCGATTATTGACTCAATTTGCATTGTATTATTGTATTAAAAGAAGCTATGGTTTATGTTTGTAGAAAAACATCTACTGTTTGCATTATTAGTATAGTTCATTTAAATGAACTGGCATAATATATTGTGTTGCTTGTGTATTTATTATTTAAACTTAATGTGTTTTCCTAATTTTGCTGGACTTCTTAGACTTTATTAGTCTTCATTTATTTGTGACAGTGATGGCTGGGATATTGATGAATAAAATGAAATGTTTAGTTTGAAAAATGTTTATTTTAAATGAAGCAATATTTTTGTATGTCTTTGAAGGTTATCAGTGTAACCTTACTTTTAAATAAAGATAATTGAGTTGTCCCTTGTGTCCTTCAGTCTTGAGCAGGCTGTTTTTCAAGTTTGGGCAAGAGCTCACTTGTTAGGATTCAACATTACTTGAGAATGATAGTTCTGGGCCCCCGTAGGATAGGGAACCACAGTTTAGCATGCTTCAGTAGCATATTTCCTACTTGCCAACAGCCTGTAGTATCCCAAAGTCCCCAAATTAGGGTTAGGGTTGGCAAACTGAGGCCAGGGTTAGAAAAAATATGGCATTTTCAGGCATCAAAATGTGTTTTGATGACAGTTCTCTACCCCTGTAGAATGGGAAACCACAGTTTAGCATCCTTTAATACATTTTTCTACTTTCCAACAGCCTGTTGTATCACCCAAAGGCCCTGAATTGGGGTTAGCAAACTGAGGCTAGGGTTAGGATTAGAAAAAGTATGGCATTTTCAGGCATCAACATGTGTTTTTATGACAGTTCTGTGCCCCCGTAGGATAGGGAACCACAGTTTAGCATGCTTTCGTTGCATAAGTCCTACTTTCCAACAGCCTGTTCTTTCATCCTAAGGCCCCAAATTAGGGTTTGTTCTTCTTTTTGTAATTTTTAACATGGGCCAGAATATGGAGCTTGGAAAGAATTCCAAGAAGACAATCACTTTGAATTGCTAAGTCAATGGACGCTTGGTTAGTTCCACATTCCGAGCACCTTTGTCATGGTGTTTTTGTCCACCAGGGGGCACAGTGTCGCAAGATCAAAAACACGATCTGTCATTCCGAGAAGCGTACTCCAGAATGTATAGGGTTAGGAGCATGTATGTGATTCAGTGTTCATTTTCTAAGTGGAGTGACATTCCAAAATCAAGATCTGAAATTCAGGCTTATGCCAAATGCCAGATACTAATCACTAAATTAACCAATCTTTCATTTCTGAAGTACGATCTTAATTTCCAAAATGTAGTATTTTGTTCCACAGGGACAATCTTAATTTCCACATCATAATCTTTCTTTCCAGAAGTATGATTTTAATTCCCAAAATCTTTCCTTCCAGAAATGCAAACTTAATTACCAAAATGTAATCTTTCGTTCCATAAGTACAATCTTTATTCCTAAAATGTAATCTTTCCTTCCAGAAATGCAATCTTAATTACCAAAATGTAATCTTGGTTCCACAAGTACAATCTTTATTCCAAGAATGCAATCTTTCCTTCCAGAAGTATGATCTAAATTGCCAAAACATAATCTCTCGTTCTACAAGTACAATCTTAATTCCAAGACACGTACTTCCAAATGTCTAGGGTACTTAATTGCAGTGATCATTCCAAAAGAGAGATCTGAGAGTCCAAGGCAGAAATTCCCAAAACATAATCTTTCATTCCAGACATGCAGTCTTCATTCCTAAAATGTGATCTTTCGTTCCACAAGTACAACCTTTATTTCAAGAATGCAATCTTTCATTCCAGAACTGCAGTCTTTGTTCCAAAAACACAATTTCACTTTCCAAGAACACAATATACCATTCCAAAGGCACCATCTTTTGTTCCAGAAACAGAACAATTTGTCATAGTCGTTTTGATAACCAATGTCTGGGGCAGGCCAACCTTGTTGAGAATAGTAATTCAGAGGTACAAAAGTAAAAATACTGTAAGCCAAGTTTTCTATGGAACTCTTACTCCACCTATTGGTGTATGTTGGTATAACATCAGTAGATTCCAATATGAGACATCTCCTTCCATTTCTTTTTCATTACAGAGAGAGTGTGGCAGAATTTGCGCCATGATATTTTTTTATATGTCTGCTGTTCAGGAATGCTCTTGTGATTTCTTGGAGAATCATTTGTCAGTTGATAATTCTGTGTAGCGTTGAGCTAGAAGTCTGAAAATCGGTGATCACACACTGGACAAATGTCAAAACAACTAGTAAAAGATCATGAATGTAGACCATATGAAAACCTTTTAATTATCTTTTGAAATAATGAAAGTTGCCAATTAAAGTGATTGGGGCCACCACACATGGAGCCAGATGTGTGAAATGTGACACAGACAAACTAGATATATGGATGAATAAGTCTGCCAAGTTTCAAGAGAGCACACCTTACAGAAAATGTTTGGTGGACTTTAAGTTTTTAATGTACGGAAATAACATAACCTTAGTGCAAGAAGAAATATAGCCCACCACAGAAACATCAAACAGCGCAGGACTAAACCCAAAACAAAACATCCCCATACAAACACCTTCATACAAAGACACAAAAGACACTCCAGATACATATGTGGACAAAAATCGAGGTAGTGTTTCGGGTCTGGCATTTAAAAGAAATAGACGAGTTGAAACTTTCCTAAACCTGTTTTTACAAATGACAACAGGCTCTAAAACCACATTCTCAAACCTCGCCCTGTTACGCTGTAACCAGACAGAGGACTTTGCTACTAATAAAATCAGATTTAAAACAATACTGTGCAGAATGTCCAACCCAAATAAAAAAAGCTCAGTCCATTTCGTTACATTAAAATCATCCCCAGACCTCACAACCTCAAGCATAGAGCACATAACACAAAACATCCGCACATTAAAATCCAGCAAAAAAGGATAGTCAAAAAACAAATACGTAAAAGTCTCCTCCAAATCCCGGCACACTGGGCACAGCAGCGACACCGCCATGCCCAGACGGTTAAGCGTCCTCATGGTTAAAAGCGCATTGTGCCTATGTCTAAAATCAAAATCTTCCAGGGCCAGGCCTGCCACACTTGCCAACATGTTCCCCCACAACACAGCTCTCGATAATTCAGGATACTGAGCTTCCCAGAAACGTTCAGCCACAGGTGGAATAAAAGTGGATCTCCGAAACAGTCAGGCAAAATCCCTTGGGGTCAGTCCTCAAAAGGGACTAAGGACTGACCCACCTGACTAACTAATGCTCGGGGGAACAGGCAGCTACCTGGCAGGTTCTAGCAGCCCCTTCATGCGCACCTAGTCAGGGGGCAGGGCAGCCCTCGCCAACAGACATCGCCTGGTTACAGTAGCCCTCGAAACCCCTTCGTTGACCTGTTCCACCTGGTTGTAAATTGCGGCGGGAGGCAGGAAGCCCTTGCGAACCTCATGAAAGAGGTCACGCACATGGCGCACTCAAGCCTCCCACCAGTGCCGAAAGATCAAGGGCCGCCCCTCAGTGAGGATGTTCGGGTTCAAGGTCTATGGCATCTCCTATCTCAGCCTCTGAGGCACATGAGCGAGGCGTGGTCTATGGCATCTCCTATCTCAGCCTCTGAGGCACATGAGTGAGGCGTGGTCTATGGCATCTCCTATCTCAGCCTCTGAGAGCAGGGCAGAGGAGCGAGGCGTGGTCTATGGCAGTGGTTCTCAAAGTCGGTCCTCAGGCCCCACTGCCCTGCTTGTTTTCCAGCTATCCCTGCCCTACACACTGCTGATTACCTGGATCAGGTGTGTTCAGTCAATCAGAAGCTGAAAGACAGCTGGGACTTGTGTGTGGGGCAGGGATAGCCAATATATTGCCAATATATTCAGTAGTCCGCTGTTCTCTTGTATACAGAGGCAGAACATAACAGGCGTGGGAGAGGAGGGCTGGCAGGGAAAAAGGGGAGAGCAATCCTGGCAGAGGTGCGGAGTCACGTACTGCTTTACTGTATTTTTTTCATTATAACTTGTGTATGGCGTAACTGTGGCCAACGGAGGTGGACATTTCAGGTCCAGAAAGTGAAAATCCAAACCAGGATTTGCATAAAGAGTCATAGTCACAGAGTACTCTACTTAGGCCACTTGCCTTCTCATTCTTATAACGGAGAACTTTACATTATAATATCAAAATAATGCTTATATAGGCTATATGTTACATGTTCGGCATCCCTTGAATTTACCGTAAATATCACAAAAAAAATAAAAAACGTGATTTGGTTTTAAAATACGAAGCCTCTTTTTTATTTTCTTGTTTTGTAACGGAAAATCCCAAGAACAAACGCCACACGGATGCAGAACGATCATTATTTATCACTGTTTGTGTGAATCTCTTCCAGCGCACTCTCCCGGTCAGTAGAGGGCGCTTTGCGCATTTAAGGTGCATAGATTGGTTGCATTCCGGCAAAGAAAAAGGGGGCGTTTACGCAAACTTTGTAAAGTAAGCAAAGATGGCGAACTGGAGCAAACTTTTTGTGGCTTTTGGACGATATTTAAATCGATCCCGAGCCATTAAAAACGCAGCTTTCCTTCGCCACCCTTGTATTGTCGGTTCTGTCATTTTAGCAGGTGGTCTAGTTTATCAGCACTTTGGACCTTTACTGATGAATAGGCCTTACATCGTTCTTGCTGATGAATTAAAGGTATGTAGTAGCTTTATGGCAATTTTTTCATGTTTATGTTACTCGACATTTTTATTCTTCGCGCTGTTCATAGGGCTTATTTTTACCAAATGTCACCTGTTACCTGGATATGCTTTGCTCTACCGTATCTAGGGTAGCCATGCACCCGTCCCTTATAATATGGGATCTTCCTGCATTGGAAAATAAACTGCTGTGACCGTAATCGCATCTCGTTTTAGGTAGTTGTTTGTAGTGTACGTGTATTTCCAGAGTTTAGGCCTTATTTATCGACAGAAAAATGAACAATTTACAGGTTAACTGTGAGTGTATCGGTATGATTCAGGAAGGTTCACTCCCATGGATCGATTTAATTTTGCCTTCTTGGAATAGAAATACGCGGCTTTTTGAATAATTCAGTCACACTGTAGGTTTTAATCAATCTATCTATCTGTAGATCTGTAGTCAGTTCAGGGTTGCGAAGAGCCTGTACCGGGAAGCATAGAGACCAAGGAGTATGTATCCTGGACGGGATGCCTTAGTAACTCGGTCACTGGCACGCACTCCCCTGTGGGCAATGCTAATGCCAGTTAGCCTCAAGTGTTTGTGGACTGTGGGTGGAAAACAGAGTGAGAAAACCCAAAAACATGGAGAGAACATGCGCTGGCACGTACCCACTGCAAAGGACTGGAAGTGTGAGGCATTATCATTATTATTGCCATCCACCATAATTATCTGTACTTATCAATTATTACCTATAAAATGATAACAAATAATGTTAACAATGCAGCTACCTAACATAATAACAAGACTTGACCAGTCTTCTCACCTTCATGTGAAGTTAGTGAATAGAAGTTATAAATAAGCACAATGTGGTGTTTTAATTACAGTTTACACTTGTAGTTGCTTTGAGTTAAATTTCCTGATAAATAAGGAGTGTAAGGTATATGCTTCGTGAGAGCAGGCATTGCTCTAGTGCATTTCACTTTAAACAAGTTCAGCTCTTTGATTATGTGCATTGTCGATGATGATAAATTGCCATAGTTCTGCTGTGTAAGAAAAATAAACAGCTTAAATGGACAGGTATTTTGACAAAGTCCTAGTTTGATAACAAAAATTTCTTAATCTTTTCTCGATGTAGTATAACAGTGTTTGTTAGTCAGTATCAAACTATATTCATGCTACTTTTATTTTTGACATTTTGAATGCTTTGGGTAGTTTATCATTAGGTCAGATTGAGGTACTTAAAGTGTCTTCTGGTGATAGGCATGTTTGTTTTTTAATAGTTCATCCTGGACTACTTACCTAGTGCCAGGAACTCATCCCAGAAAACAAAAAAGAATATCACCTGGAAGGGAATCCTGAACATCATATTGGTTTCCTACCCATATTCAACGGACTAGACAGTATCTGATTATTTTTAAGAGAAAGCTTTGAAAATGTCTTGTGATCTAAATGAAAATGTAGATAAAAACTCATTAATAAATCTGTTAAACAAGAAGAAAACTGAACTCCCAAAAACCCCCATTCACACAGGCCCTTTGCGGATGAGATTGGCCATCGCTGGATTAGGGCCTCTGTTTTGGAGCACTCCAGCTGTGCCCCAGCTCTTCATGTTTGTGTTCTTCCATATATTTGTGCAGGTTTATCATACAATCCACTTATGCAAGGCTATACTAACTTTTTAAATGGGCCATAATGGATGAGCTTGTGCCCTGTAATGGACTGGCATCCTGTCTCGGGCTGGGCGATATCATCTCGATATTATATTATGCATGCTCAATAATTACCAGGGCTTCAGTTGATGTGCAAAATATTTGGTTGGACACCAGCTTTGTGGTACTTTATTTACGCCCACAATTTGGTCCGGTCAAATGACATCTGAAGCCTTGGTTATTATTGCGCATGCGCGATATAATATCGATATATCGGCCAGCCCTAATCGTACTGTCTAAGAAGTTTGCCTGCAACATACCTTATGTTTCCTGCCCTAGATTCCCTGCAGCTTTCACTATGGAAACCTCTCCAAGTTATTTTTCCTCCTGTCTGTGTTTATAAAGAAAATTAAATCTGCATTTTTTGTTTGTTGCTAACCTTTTACAGACTGTGAGAGAAAGTGCCAACTCCGTGCAATCTGCTCGAAGACTACGTTTCAGTCAGTTTTCTTCTGTAGTGTATGAACAGGAACTCTACATGACACCACGCGATTTCCTATTCTCTGTAATGCTAGATGATGTTGACCGTAAGTAATTTATAACCACTTAAAATATTGAATATAAATATTATGCAGTCTGTTCCACCTTTCCACCATTAACAAGTCTCTATGGAGGAATGCCAGCTTTTGCCATCAGACTAGCTTGAGACTCCTTGCAATGCTGTCACACAGTTGTGTATAATGTGTATAATTATTGGGTTGTTCATGAAAAAGAATAGCCTCCAGTTCTTTGAATGATGCAGTAGCTGGACGTGGGCTTAGCACTTTTTGCCCCAGAAATTCCCATAAATTTTCAGTAATCTGTTGATTGGGGAGGTCATGGAATACATCTTCATCCTGGGGCATATAAAACTACCCTTGAAATGTGTTAGTGTGTGTTAGGGTTGGGTGATGTCAAGTATATCAATATATAATAATAATTTTCATACAAGATACAGGATGACAGTATCATTTATATCGATAAAGTTGCTTTAAAATTATGCTTGTAGAGCCACCAGTTCGCCTATTTCTCCTTTCCATGTCTGTCTCTCACACAACTGCACCCGGCCCCACTTCTCCCCCTCTCTGAACACAAGCCACCCCTCCCCCTCTCTGAACACAAGCCACCCCTCCCCCTCTCTG
>JAOYFF010000039.1:4136600-4151063 GCA_025773925.1 Cryptomyrus ogoouensis | reverse complement strand
AAACGGATATTTATCACGTTATGGGGACATTATGTCCCCATAAGGATAGGTAAACCCGCTCGCACACACACACACACCATTCATACCTACAGGTAATTTGGGAACTCCAGTTCACCTCAGCATGTCTTTGGACTGTGGGGGGAACCGAAGGACACCCCATGACAGCATGGGGAGAAGATGCAAACTCCATGGTCTCCAGACGGCTGAAGCAAATGTGCAGAACAAGGTACCACTGTGCTGCCCTGTGGTATAATAATGGAGGCCAGACTCTTATCACACATTATCTACACAATTCTGAGAAGGGAACAACCCGTGTGAAGGCATTTTTTTTCGGAGACAAACATGAAACAGCATTCTGGTACTGTAAAGCCTATGAGTGAGATTTTCTCACAAAGCCTCACCTAGAAACATGCTTTTGAAGTGAAGGAGAAATTATCATTACAATTAATTAATTTAGATATAATTATCATAGTACCAACTTTTATCAAGTAGTATATTTTTATAGGAAGTCCATCCACTTTCTGTAACTGCTTGTCCTATTTAGGGTTGGTGGGTCCAAAGCCTATGGGTACAAGGCAGAGTACAACAGAGGATGGGGTACCCAACCCTCACAGAGACACTGCAGTCAACCTCAGCTTGTATTTCATCTGTCGGGTGTGGGGGGGGGACAGGAATACCCACGGGAAACCCCATGAGGACACGGGGAGAACATGCAAACTCCACACACAAGGAACCCTGGCAGAGACTCAAACGCTGGTCCCAGAGGTGTGACGCAACACTGCTAACTACGGCCCCACCATTGCCGTCCCACTTACAGGAAGTGTATAGGTTATTTCAAAGAAGACATTGGAAATATTACATCTAATACCTAGTGTTTCATCCATCTTCGATACCACAGATACACTGGAGGGTTGCAATGTAGCCTATCTCTGGAAGCACAGGACAGGGAATAAACCTGGTTTGGATAGCAGCTCATCACCAGGCGCCCACACAATATGGAGACACCAGCTGGCTATATAAAGCGGCTCGGTTGTTTCAGTGATAGAATCTTTTTACCTGCTGTAAGGATCATATGGACAGTTCACTGAAGGCTGGTGGTTTCTCAGCTGTGCTGGTTATTTATATATTAATATTTTAAAAAATATAATTGTTGGCATTTATGAATGAAACAAGACTTCGTAATCTATGTTTAACAGAACCCTCTGCCCACTGAGGTTTGCTGATCTTACAGCACCATGATAAAGTAAGTAGAGAATAGGGGAAACCATGTGGGTGCTTTAATATTCCAGGCGATGTCACGCTGACAGCAGATTTGCTCTGTCCATCCTGCCGTCAGAAGCAGTACCAGCACCTAAGTGCCATCACTCACCAGCATGGAGAGATAAACCATTTGTATTAGTCCCTTTGCAAACTATCTATTGAGTTGTGGGCATATTCATACAGCAAAAGTTAGGGGGCAGTGTTTGGCTCGGTGGGCATGTGATCGAAAGGTGGCTGGTTTGAGTCCAGCCTCAGTATGTCTGCAGGTCCTTGAGTAAGAGCTGTACTCCCTGGGTGCTGCTGAGGGTGGCTGCCTTTGTCAACCTACTTACTCTCACCTACAAAGAGCAAGTTGGGGAAGGTGTAAAAAAGAATTTCCTCATGGGGATCAATAAAGTATCTATTATTATTCTATCTAGTCTTCTCATTTATGGAGACGTAGGACCTTAGGAAATGACTGACATCCTAGTTTGACTGCTCAGTCTGTCCAAAGAATAATAGTAGTCTCCAGATGGCTGAAAATTTTCCTCCAGTACTGGAAGATAAACTGAGAGCTTCAGAGAGTAGTTTCTTAAGTGCCAGGAAATACGTATGCAGCAGCAGCACCTGGTCCATCATGTTGGTTGCCCACAAACAAATTAAAACTCCTAAAACTCACTATATTGACTTTGGTCAGTTTCCCTTCCCCTTTCTGTAGTTTCCTAATGTAATCAATTCCTGTGTTCTTCTCAAGCATGAAACTCTGAATCTCTCCCTCAGCAAAAGGTAGAAGGAGGTGATGCTAACAGGTATCTGTGACACGTGCCATCGTGGAACAGCTTTTATAGATGCGTGGTCTCAAATATACAAAATCAGTTTTCAAGTGCTGGTTTGCCTTTACAGCTAATAATTAGCTCAAAAGCCTGGTGAGATGCTTTGTTAAATTGGTTGAACTGGTGATGTAATATAACAGATATGTTGAAGCTCTGAACCTCTCAGTAATACCAAATCATGTAATCATTTTGTGCTCTTGCATTAGAAAAAAATACAGTTGTAATTTTATTACATTTCAGGTGCAATTTTATTAAACTTCCAAAAGAAGGAGACCCAGTGGAAGTTCAAAATTAAGGTGTCCTCATGCAATCTATGAAACTGCTTCTTATACAGCAGGGGTGTCAAACTCCAGTCCTGGGGGGCCGGAGCCCTACACAGTTTTTGGTTTCCCCTCATTTAACACACCTGATTCAACTCCTTGTGCTAATTACCACAGGGCTCTTGAGCTGAATCATTTGTGATGGAACAGGGAAAGAACTAAGCTACACAGGGCTCCGGCCCTCCAGGATTGGAGTTTGACACCCCTGTTATACAGTATTCTGTCATGACCTGCTCATCCGATCCTCCTGTGTGCCATGCCCCCTTGTTACCGCATGTGAAATCCCGGTGTTTTCAGCTGTGTCTAGTTGTTGTTAATTGATTCTTTGTATTTAATGCTTCCGTGTCCGTCTTACCCCTGTCCGGTCATTGACGTTCGTGCTTGCGTTGTGTCCTGTGATTCTGTTATTTCTAATAAATCCCTATATACCCAACTTCATGACGTTTCTGTGCTGCTTTCCCGGACGCATTCTGTGACAGTATTCACCATAGAATATAATACTGTGGGGAGATTGTGGATCACGTTCAAAGAAATTGAAGATATAGAAAGCTCCACCTTTAATGACAGCTAGCTGTCAGCAAAAGCACACAGTGCTACAGACAAGGGGTCAACAATTCACGCATCACTCACACTCGGGGTTAAACATTAACAAACACAAGCACTCCATGGCAAAAAATCACACAGATACAACACTGTTTACAACAATTAAACCAAATGCGTGTATTTCATTTACAGGATGTATACAGTACATCACGCAGCATCACACTACAGAAACATTATAATTAGGGCTGGGAAATTGATCATGTTAACATGTTGCATTGATTTTAAAGTTAACATATTTTAACATAAGCAGTATTTTATTACCCAAACGGGAGAATACAGTTGACCCTTCCACCTTGCAGAGGTTAAGGGCATGAGCTCCCCTCGAACCGGAAAAACTGCATTCAAATTCTTTGTCCCCCTGGTGAGCGAAGTGAGCGTGCAAATGGCGGAAAATAAAAAGGTACGAGAAACGTGAAATACAAAGATCACTGGAAGATCACCCGCGTGAGAGGCCGACATAAACACGCTTGGAGTCCTTCAAACCAGCACTGTACATATAGTTCATGCGTTTATGAGTCAGTAAACTTTTTATGTCATCTGCTGTCCTTCACATGTCATCTGTTGTTTTCACAAAACTCCCAAAAATTCCTATTTAATTTCTTATGCAGACCCTGCAACATTTGTAAACTGCAATGGGGAAAGTCACAATGCAGAAGGGTCGACTGTAGTATGCGCATAGATTTCAGTAGAGACCTGTAATACTCATTCCAGTAAACAATGTGAGATTTGACGGATTTCTCTAGTTAATTTGTAGCTATTTAATTATTTCCATTTAGTTCACTCATTTATAACTTTTATATTTCTTCCTTTTTATATTTCTTTGTCCTTGCTACTTGCTTCCTCACATCATGCTCTTTGCCTGTCATACAGCTCACTCTCACCAAGGCCATCTGACCGCCTGGCCCAATGTGTCCGTGTGAAGCCTATAGATAAAGGGCCAGCTTCCCTCAGTGGGGGCAGACAGACACAGACAGACACTGAACCATGTGTGAACATCTTTCTGTAATGTCTTAATTCTGTATTAAAAACTGATAAGCTTACGGAACCTGCCTCATCATTCGACTCTAAAAGAACCTGAGGTTTCACAAAGACATCTGTCAGTTCACAAACAGGATCTGTGATAGACAAGACCGAGAGATTAAACTGCTGGATGACAGAAGACAACCAATAAGCGTGCAAATCAACAGAGGTAAGACCTTCCTTGTGTCTTTGGCTGAAGGTTGAAAATAGCCTCTCCCTTGATCAAACACCTGATCAGAGAGCTGTGAGATATCTTTATTTGTTGTGAGCCTCAAAGAAGATAAATTGACTATAAAGAAGTTTTTCCATTGCTATACAGGAGAGAAACAGTAGGTACCATTGCTGTAGCGTGACAGAAACAGCATTTTTATAACAGTTTTCCATTTTACTGTTTGGGAGAAAACAGAAGAATGAGACAGTGGTTTCACCGTTTACTGTTTGGGATAAAACAGAGTTTACAGTTCATAATCTGTGGCTGTCAAACATGGCCTTATCAAGAAAATTTGGCAGTAGAATTGGTGTTTCTGCAAGGCAGACTACTGAGAAGGGAGTAATGGAGCTCCGAGATGTGGAGAATATGATGAAAAATCTCTGTGAATATCTGGAAACAGCTTGGTGTCTGAAGTCAATCGCCGCTGACATCCGTGAGAAGTTTGATATCAATATAGATTCAGGTGGAATTTGGTCTTTGGATCACATGTCATAAGCAATAAGCACTGGGAAAAGCACAGCGCATTGATGGGAAAAAAACAGTTGCAGTGGATGCTTGTTGTGCTGGGTCAGATTCGGCATCGGAATGATATCATTGAAAAAACGAATGCTGGCTCAGAGCAGAGCAGAGAGTTTGCATGAACAAGTTGCTTTTTTAACCAATGTTGTCCGTGAAAAGAACAAACAGCTGTCCGACAAGGAGAGAGAGTTGGCAGAAGAGCAAGCTGCGTGTGTGAGAGAAGAGAGATGCTTTATTGAGGGAGTTGGTGAACTGCAGAGCCAAGATGAGCAAAACCCATGTTGCTTTGTTAACTAATCAGCTGCAAATGGCTTCGAATGTAGGAAACACTGAGTGACCCCCGGGGGGTGGAGCAACCACATGGGTGACTCCACCTATTCCTCCTACTCTTCCACCTGCCCCCCCTGGACCACTTCTTCCATGACCGCCCATCCCAGAGTGGCTGCATCCTGCTGAAGGTCAGACGAAGGATCAGAAGAAACAGTGCCTCATACTGGCGGAAGAATTAAAGGCCACAATGGAAAAAAGAAGCAAAAAGATGAGTACCACCCCTAGTGGTAACTGTGAGTACTGCACCATCAGTGACTCATCCCAGTGCAGCACCACCAGTGGTGTCTTCAAGCACTGCATCTGTAGTGGTTGATACATCTGCAAATGTAACAATTGATACTCACCACTTTATTAGGGATATTTCACTAGTATCAGTTTGGACCCCTTATACCTTCAGAACTAATCTTGCCAGCTGGGCTCTGAACATTTTTTGTCGTATCTCACACGTACTATTACAAGTTTTCTTGACTTTGTCAAATTGTCCCTAATGATGTCATGTCATCATTGTTTTCTATTTCTGCTTTGACTAATGAATTATTGATACTTTATTGATCCCTGTGGGGAAATTGTCTTTACACCTCCCTCAATTTGCTCTTTGTAGGGTAAGTTGTCCGCGAAGGGCAGCCACCCATAGCGGCGCCCAGGGAGCTGGGGGTTAAGGGCCTTGCTGAAGGACCCACAGACGTGCTGAGGCTGGGTTTGAACCGGCGACCTTCTGATTACAGACACACAGGCTTAGCCTGCTGAGCCGCACACTTTGGGGTCCCAGTCAAAAGTGACCAATTACACCTATGGAGTTTTAATAAATGGAACTATTTAAACAGTTAATGTTTGCCATGGGTCCTAATTTAGAGTATCACACAGTATCAAAGGGGGTAGGGCACTGTCAGTCTAGTTCTGATTTCTGAAATTTTCAACTCAGAACAACTTGTTTAAAATAATAATTTGGGTTTAAATGTATTACTACTTGAAATTAATACTTTACTTAAAACTACCAGTCATTTCTAATGTTATATTTTTGTGAACAAATGACTAAAACAATGACCTTTGTTATAAAATCAATAAATCTGCCATATTTTTTACTGGATTAAGCAGGCATCCCAAGACTTTCTGTGTGCACTGTACATAAAAGCATGCAAAGCAAATTTTCCTCTCCACTGACAAGAGATGCCACTTGTAGTCCTTGCAAACAGCCACTGGTTTATAGGCGTATTGTCTCATTATCTAGTCTAGATAAGGTGCTTCTTCTCTAAGGGCACTTCACTCTCTCACTCGAAAGCAGCAATTCATTCATCTTCAAGAGTGTACTATAGCCTCCCATTTGAACTCAACTGTTAATACATGGATGAAATTGCATTCAATAGTAGCTCCATTAGCCCATCCTGTAGCACATGTCCCAGCATGAGCCATGGAAGTAATTTCCAAGTCCACAAAGGAGACTTGGATTGCATACTTCAACAAAATCTCACACAATTTCATGAAGTAAAATAATTTGCCTACTGTTCCATGACTAGGCTGCAGTCTACGTTGTTCCATTCTGGTGGTCCATATTTATTGTAGTTTATTACTATTTTTTATCTATGTGTTTTATAATTCTATGTTCCATGACTTCATTGAAATGTAAAGCACTTTGGTCAACATTGTTGTTTTTAAATGTGCTCTATAAATAAAATTTGATTGATCTGTATGTTAGGTTCAACCAATGTGCAGAGCCTCCTCTTTATCACTCTTGCATAGTTCCTCAGTGTTCCTTTCATCACAATTTCCACTTATGTAGGTTTTCTCTGTTGCTTTTCCTGTATCCCACCATGTGCAACGCTTTAGCTTATATGACTGGCATTGCTGTAGCCATTGTGGCCTGTTGCTATTCCTTCGCTGACTCAAAAAAGCCCCACACAACCATGATTTGCTGTAGTGATTTTTGCATAATGACAAACTAATAAAATCAAGTTGCTAATGTTCAAAACACTTCAAAAGAGTCTGCGAGGAAGTTAGTCTAAACAAAAGAATTCATAATGGTCTACAATTTACAAATAAAAGTCAGTACAACAACAACCAGGGTTTCACAGTTCTTGCCTTAAGTACTGTACTGTATATCCAGGAACACAGTCAAAATCTTGCAATAATTCGCCATCTACTGGCCATTGGAAGAAATGCATAGAATAAATGATTTAGCTCCTTTTTTTCATTTTACTTATTTGAAACAGACTTAAATACAATAATCTCGCTTTACACAGCGACAATATATTAAAAGGACAAGAGAAGATTATTAAATGGTCAAACCATACTCCAAGCCCTGCTTGCCACGCAGCCTCACTGCATGTAATTGGACAGCAGGAGGAAACCTAGATGCCCAGGAGGAAGACACGTGACTTAGCGGGAATATGCAGGCTGCAAAGCCTGAGCCCCTGCGGTATGACGCAGCAGTGCTGCTCAGCGAACCGCTGTGTGCTGGCCTGAACTTTCTGAAAACAAGTATTAATAAACACTGTTCCATGATTACTTTAATTTGCCGAAATAAGTTTATTCCTGAATGTAAGTGAAAAGAAAACAGCAAAATCTCATCATGACACTATAGAAGAATTAAAATATGCTCGACTTAAACAACAAGGAACTGTGACACAGGCAAAAGGTTTTCTTAATGCTTTCACAAGTGAGCCTCCAACTATTCAGTAGAGATAGAACTGGGGATAGTGATGATGAGGTACATAGCTGAGGCAGGCAGACAAGACTCAAGTGCCAAACCGCATTGGTTTATCATCAAAGATGAAGTAATAGAACTAAACAAGGCTGGGTGTTCAGGAAATAGGAACCAAGACATCAAGCTAAACCCAAAGAAAGGCAATCAAATCTAAATCACAGGTCCAGGAAATCAGTAACAGATCCAAAACTAGAGTCAGCTCACAAGTCTTAACCTGAAAAACTGATTAAGAAGATCAGACAACTAAGTAAAAAAGTATTGACCAAACTGACTGACTACAGGTGTAGCTGATTACAGATTGGAACCTTCTGGATGTGGGCGTGGCTATAGAGAACCACGGTGCCTGTGCCAGCTGACTCGATTGTGGACTGGATGTGATAAACATATGGTAGAAAAAATACAAAAAACTATTTTTCACAGATATTTTGTATTTGAAAATTCTATTGTTGGTGATGGGGGTGTTGACGCTCAAGTGTGATACCATGATATTGTTTATAGGGATCAGCATGGTATCTACTGTACTGAAGCTGAAAGGCTGAAATGTTTTATATGACTTTGGAATGACAACACAATTTACAGGTGAAAGGAGGAAAAAAAACCAGTGTCATCTGATCAAACACAAAGTATCCATACTGCAACTGACAATAGAATATCATACCTGTTAACTGCCACATCATGTTCCTTTGCAATATAAAGAACATTATTTTTATTAAAATGGTTTCATTTGCTTAAAGTAGTATCACATCACGTGAAAAAGTAAATATGTGTATGTGTAAATGTGTATTTGTGTGTGTATTGTTATTAGTATTTTTATATATTAGTATTTTTCCAGTAACCTGTGCTTTTCTTAAACTTGTTTTATGTACCTTTCACTCCACCATGCTGTCTCACTGAAATTAAGAAATCTATCTGAGGATTTCTACTGTAAGTAAATATTTTGAGTGGCTTTATTGCTATTTTTCATGTTTATGGATTTATTTGTGTCACTGTATCCAAGGTATTAGATGTATAGACATTTTATCGTTCCCAACATATGTCACTTATTATCTTTTAAATTAAATATGAGATGTGAAAACGGTAATTTCTGCCTGCAATGTTCTACAGGAGGTTTAGGTGAGCAGCCTGGTGGAAGGTAAAGGTGCTGCCTGCAGGGATGGTCTGGCCCCTGGCATCCCAGATCCCAGACTGCAGACCGTTCCACTGTCAGCATGAGGGCCCTGCAGTTTGGTGGCTCCTTCTTGTTTGTCTCCTGCTTCACACTCCCTAGAGTAATTTTCAGGGCTTCGGTTACCATGGTAGAGGCGCGTCTGATGCAACCTTCCCTGGTCTAAGCAGCTCCTGCGGCAGAACTCCCCTTTCACCCCACTCACACACAGAGTGATTTAAATTGTGCTTATAATTGCATCAGTGCACTTTCACTCCAACTTCACTGTAACTTTGTGAATGATGATGTGCACAAAAACTCACATAAGTAATCAATTCTGGGCATTGAAATCACACCCAGGGTGACAAATAATCAGAAATGAACTGAAGATTATTCTTATACGTTTTATAAACCAGTTGAAATCAGTTGGAGCTTTTTGTGTATAATCTCTATTTCACAACATAATATGTGATATGTTACATACAGCCATGTGAAAGAGAAAGTACATCCTCTTTGAGTTCTATGGACATAATTTAAACAATTGTGCGTTTTCCTGAAACGCACATCATTCGTAAGTTCCTTAAGTTGTCTCTTAATGCTCCAACGCATTTCCCGAAACATTCTTAGTTAAGTATATCTTCCGTAAGATATTCTTTCGTAAGGTTGGTCTGAGCCTCTCTTAGCTGTCTCTTATTGCTGTCGTCAGCTCGTACTGCTCATTTAAAATAAGGTTAACATAGTTAAGAGTACAGGTTCATAACCAAACATCACTTAACTAAAGAATAACTGATTCATATGATACAATGATTTTGTCTGATAGTTTCATACTTGCGCTCTGAATGCGCAGAAAATTGGTCTCAGTAACGCATGGATTCATAATGAAACATAAGCAATGCACTGTTGATTATGTATGTATTTAATAATTGGGAAGGAAGGGGGGGTTCTGCTGATATTGGGGTGGACATTTTTGCCCTATTTCTGACACCCCTGGAGTGCGCACACTGTCATGCCCTGCTCGTCTGATCCTCCCGTGTGCCACACCCCTTCATTAACCTAGTGTGAAATCCCGATTGTTACCAGCTGTTTCTTGTTATTTCCAATAAGTCCTGTGTATTTTAGACTGCGTTCGAGTATGTTTCCCCAGTCCTGTCATTGACGTCTCTTTGTCATTGCTGCCAGTCTGTCCCGTATTTGCTGTATTCTCCCAATAAACACACATATTGGTGCATGCAGGTGTTTTATCGAACAAATAAAAATAAAATGTTGATACTACACTGTGAGGAGTTGGGTTTGTGCACTCAATCAGTGAAAATAATATCTACCATTAGGTGATTCAATTAGTTAATTTTGTATTTTATTTTGAAGCATCCCTACAGTATTATATTTATAAAGAACATGACTTTCTCTCATGCTGCTGTTAAGCAGATGCTGCATGGAGGGAAAAATCAATTCTTGAGCCATCAGTGTTAACCAATCCACTGTTCCTTCGCCTGTTAAGGTCGCACTTAGGAAGCTCTCCCTTAAGCAATCTCTTAAGAGATTGTTCGGGAAACAGACATGGGAAAAGAAATATCTTTCGTAAGATTCATCTTTTGAGTCTTCGTAAGAAGCTAAACGTTTATTTAAGAAAAATTAAGCCAAAATGGAGAAGCCATGTGTGGAAAAACTAAGTACAACCTATGATTCAATAGGTTGTAGAACCTTCAGCAGCAATAACTTGAAGTAATCATTTTCTGTATAACTTTTTCAGTCTCCACGCATCATTATGGAGGAATTTTGGCCCACTCATCTTTACAACAATGCGGGGTTTGTGGGCATTCATTTATGCACAGCTCTCTTAATTTCCTGCCACAGCATTTCAATATGGTTGAGGTCTGGACTTTGACTAGGCAATTGCAACATCTTGATTCTTTTCTTTTTCAGCTAATCTGTTGTAGATTTGGTCTTCTTGGGATAACTGTCCTGTTACATGACCGAATTTTGGCCAAGCTTCAGACAGATAGCCTCACATATGACTCTACAATACTTTGGTATACAGAGGAGTTCATAGTTGACACAATGACTAGGGTGCCTAGGTCTTGTTGCAACAATACCCCTCCACCACCATGCTTGACAGATAGTATAAGATGTTTGTGCTGAGATTCTGTTTGGTTTTCGCTAAATATCATGTGTTATGGCCAAACATCTCTGCTTTGGTCTCATCTGTCCAAAGCACATTGTTCCAGAAGTCTTGTCAGATGCAACGTTGCAAACCTAAGCCTTGCTGCCATTTTCTTGTTAGAGAGAAGATGCTTTCTCCTAGCATCCCTTCCAAACAAGCTGTCACGCCCACATGGGCGGGACCAACCACTGGCAGCAATTAACTAATCGTGCCCCTTTTTAAGGCGGAAACAACGGAGGTCCAGTGCGAAGTATTGTTGCCATTTCGATGAGCCGTACCGAGCAGTTAATTAGTCTTTGGTCTTCCCTACTCGTCCTGCCTGCTGTGTCCTGCCCTGCCGTGCTGCCTGCCCTTCCTGCCCGCTCCGTCCTGCCCTGCTGCCCTGTCGATCCTGTCACCCCGATCATGTCATCGTCCTGTGTCCCGTCATGGTGTAGGATTGATCTCCCTGGTGAACGACTTCTGCCTGCCCCTCGACGACTCTTTCGGATTGCCCTTACCACTTTGTTTGCCCTCGGTGTCTTC
The DNA here is from genome assembly GCA_025773925.1 of Cryptomyrus ogoouensis. Taxonomy (NCBI): domain Eukaryota; kingdom Metazoa; phylum Chordata; class Actinopteri; order Osteoglossiformes; family Mormyridae; genus Cryptomyrus; species Cryptomyrus ogoouensis. Next base: position 4,139,457 of record JAOYFF010000039.1, on the reverse strand, counting down.
AATAAACCGGCTGGCCACTGCATTTCAGGGTCTGCCTCATCAATTCTGTCAGAGCATCACACAAGCCATATTTGTTCACAGTCTGAGGGTTTTTTGCAATTTCTCTGAGCGTTGCAGGGTTGACCTGAGAGTGATTTTGCTGGGACGTCCAATCCTGGGAAGATCTGAATCTGTTTTGAATGTTTTCTACTTGTGAATAATCTTTCTCACTATAGAATGAAGGATTCAAATTGTTTGCAAATGGCTTTATATGCCTTCTCAGATTGATGCAGCGACGATTGCTTTTCTAAGATTATTGATGTCTGATGTCTTTCTTCCTTGACATCGTGTTAACACACTCCAGAATGCGCCAGACCAGCAAACTGCTTTTATCATCTTGGTGATGTCAAAGATTAAGCCAAAGAGTGAATATTATATTAAATTATAATCTGTCTGCAGTGCTGTTTCTCCCATCTTAAATCAGAGCTGAGCTGTGTTTGTCTCCCCTAGCTGCACCAAGGCCATCTGTCCACATGCTGCTCTGCAGATGGGCTTTGTTAGCGTGAGACCATTATATTCGCTTACTAATTGAGTGCTTGGAAGATCCAGGGTAATCAGGCAGAAGTCTTTGTCTTGGGGGTCAAAGATTATAGCATTTAGTCTATTTGTTCTGGAAATGAGCCACAGTAGAAAGGATTACAAATTCAGTTTTTGTAAAGGTTAAACATTCTGTTGTATACTATGGAATAGAAGTGTGATGTATTTTTTTTCGTTAAGCATCTATCTGACAGACATGTGTCTGAGGTGCCAGGGCTGAGCAAATGTAGAGCAGAAACTAGATTCTAGCATCTTCTCATAGAATAGGAAATACAAAAAAATGAATGCTGCTCTATTGTTTCAGCTTTGACAATGCCGATTACACGTCATCAGGCACAAAAGGAGGTGTTGCTGCTTCTTGCATTGTTGATATACACAGTCTAGTGAAAATGTCACATGCCTCAAAACCTGCATGATCAAACAAAGAGTACAACATCACAATGACATAGCTCTGTAATATGTAATGCTGCAGTCTTACATGTTTTAATACTGGTAGTTAACACATTGGTTAACACAGACTACATTCAATTCTAGTTGTTTTTGAGAGTGTTTAATAAGTTAACAATGGTCAGTTTAATATGTGAAGATATAGCACAACTCATTTAATATAGATTTGTTTAGTACTTGTTAGATGTAACATGGTGTAGTTTAATGTTAGCTGGTTTAACTGGCTGGCTTCATATGTTAGTTTCATGGTTTATTAGTGGTTTAAGGCAGCCTGATTTAACAGTGATTTAATAGAGGCCTGTCGGAAATTTCTGCAGTGCTAGCAAGGGGTCTGTGTGCTTTACTCTAAAGCACATAACTTTTCAAGAACATATTTTTAACTTGCATGATTGATGGGAGAATAGACCGCGGAGTTCAGTAACTGATCAAGGGCAGTTACAGTCTGATGCAAGTGAACACTATAAGATCATCTAAGCTGACCTTGCATGCCATATGAGCTCATTTACCAGTGCATTGTGTTTTTATATAAATTATTATTCTACTGCCCACCCTCTGTTACTGATTCACAAATTGTTTTGATGCTCTAACACATTTCATGGTAACACTTTACTTGACAGGGCAAAAATAATATAGTATTACACTATTACTTGTGTATTTATTAACCTCAGTCTTATTTACACACTGATGTCATACTAATTCATTTTTAATGAATTGTGGTACATGTTTTATCTCAGTCATTTATTATGTTTGTTACTATGCTTGTAAACCTTTCTGAACTACTGAAGGAACAAGCCATGAATAACACACGTTAACTACTTATCTCATATTTGTTCATCATTAATGAATCAGGATGCAACCTTTATCCCAAACAGTTACTGTTACAATATGTACTTCTGTAAACCTTTGTGAACTTCTGAATGAATTACTGAAGAAACTACTAGGAAACTGCTGAAGGAATAATGAATAGCATACTGATCTCATGTTTGTTCATCATTAATGAATCGTAATATATTTTTGTCAAGTAGCGACTACATTTGTTCATGATTGGTACTTCAATAGTAACTGAGTTATTACTAAGTATTTGTGCTCCATGAGGTAAAGTATCATCCATTTAATTTTTTGGAAAGGTACAGTATATTTTATAATGAAAGCTAGGAATAAATTTAATTATTATTACACTAAATCGGACACAAACACAGTGCTGTACAAAACAAAAGGAGGTTGGTTACACAGAACACAGAGTACTCTCAATATACTGGAAATCCCTTTGAAAACAATTAAATGATTTCAAAAGTCAGTATTATGAATACAAGGAGGGATGGGGACTATGGAATTTACAGGCACAGAATTTAATCCTACTCTGAGCTGCAAATTACCCTCCCCCCCAAATAAGCAAAATCCTACCCACATTTAACCTGGAAGCAGCACACTGGTAGCTTGCCAGCATATTAGCATGTTCTTGCTGTGTAACCTGTCGCCTCAACAAAAAAACCTGGGCAATTATGGGCAAATCCATTTGCCTGGCGAATGAATGCAAATGGCAAATTTACATTGTTCACAGGGGGGACTATCACAACTTATACAAACCTTGTGAAACACAGAAGGAAGTGTGTACAGATGGTGCAGCAGCTGCTCCGGTGGTCCGAAAATGGTGCAAAGCATGTTGAATGTCGTTCCATGTGCCGTCAACCTGAAAGTCATGAACAGCAGAAACGCATATAGCTACCAAGTGCAGCTAGAAATTGGCAAAAGCTGCTAACCTCTGAGGGTGTCCTGACCAGCTGCATCACCGTCTGCTTTGGGAATTGCAACATCTCTGACTGCAAGACCCTAC
>JAOYFF010000039.1:4108581-4124528 GCA_025773925.1 Cryptomyrus ogoouensis | reverse complement strand
ATTTGCAGTCCATTGGCTAAAACACAGAACATTACGATCCTTTCCTGAGCTCGGGTGACGGGTGCAGCGGGGCGTGTGCAGACGTCGGAGGCCCGGGGCAAGGACCAGCCACCTGTAGTTTGCTTGCAAGCGAAGGCCGGGCCCGAGCGCCACGTATTTTACTGCCTTCTTAGCCCCACATATTTATTTATTTAGGTATGGCCTAACCTGTTATTCAAGAAATAAGAAGTGTGTTTTGGGAGGCGGGGGATGGGACTCTAGAGGCTCAGGAAGAGTGACTGCTGCTCTCACGAAAGGCAACACTGACGTCACAAACAGCTACACAACACCTTAGCTGCTGGGGCGTGGCTCTTGTGTCCAACCAGCCCCCTGGGAGGCCAAAGACACACCTGCTGGCAGAGGAGGCTTGGGATTGGCTACAATACGGAAATTACACCTGGGTGGGAGGGGCGGTGGAGGAAGCCAAGCCCTTTACAAATTCCACCCGTCTGCATTAAGCGCTTAACCAGGTAGTGCTGACTACCGCTCCGAACTGCCTAGTTGCAGAGAGTCATCCCCAGTGCTAAGGCCTCCTTCCTTTTCGTAAAGCGCTCCAGTCGAAGTTGATGTGGTGCCACAAGAAGTCATGCAATCTTCACTTAAAAGGAATGAAGATTTAAAGCATCCCTCACAGGCCAGAGACAAAGGGCTGATTCATCCAAGGCCTCGCCTCTCCAGAACAAGACAAAAGGGGTAATTTACTAACATCAAGCCGATTTTCTGGCCTTCTCATAAATTTGTTTTCATTATTTTGTAATACCTTTCTTCCGATGTCCACGTCCTGGCCAGCAGGGAGAGCTCACAGCCGCCTTGCCTGTCGCGTGATTCGAAGGGCGCCGATCCTTTTCGTGGTTTCAGGGGCCTGGGAGTTTCTATGTCGAGTGTATCATAACTCCTATCAGATTCCAGTCTATTGAAACAGAAAGGAGAGCAGGATGACAATAGACGCAAACGTTCATTCCTGGACTGGCTCGACCAGTTAGGGCAGGTAGAGACAAACAGCCAGTTTTGTGAAAAGCTGTGAAGAGAGGAACTTATGCCTGCAGTGCCACTGATTAAAGTACAGCCACTGCTCAGGGTATTTCATCCAATATTAGTTCCTGGTAATTTAATACTATTGTACCTTGGCTGTAGGGAAGAATGTAAATTACATACTAAATAGAAAGAGATGATAATATAAATTTCTGCGTTATGCTTCTCAGCATTTGTAAATGTAAGTGAGAATGTTCAGAAACTCAGTGCTTAATTTTTTTATCAAAATGTTTTCTTAATGTTGAAAATTTTAGCGTGATAATTTTCATCAAATGCCTTTTAATAAGCTTGTTTATGAACTTGAATACTTCAATAATCACATTGCAGTTTTCCGTACGTTTTTTTTTAAATTTTTTTTTTACTTAAAACGTTTTGAGAAAATAGGTTGGATAGAATTTTTTCTTGTTATCTCTTGATTTGAAAGGACTCAAATTATACAGCCAGTATTTTGCTTGCCCTTTGTTACAGCGATAAGGGAGATTTTACTTTGGCCTGAAATAAAATGTCTGCTCTTTTACGTTTTTCCTATGGTATCAATTGAAATTAGTAACTGTATTTTACAATTTTTAGGAAAGGCATATGAATTTTAAGCTGAAAACATCAGATTTAATTGGAACTGTGGACTTAATATCTAGTGTATGACCTCGATATCTAGTATTATTTAACCCAAGGCCAAAACAGAGGTAGGAAACACCTGATAAAGGAGGCATGAAGTAAATGGTGAGGTGGAGGGCTTTGATTGGTGCGAGGAAATATGAACATGGAGTTTATTTTATCAGAACCGGTCATTGCTTTTTTGGAATTATGATATGGTATTTAATAGCAACCTAATTGTCACACTTTATGATATGAGGTTGTACACTACAAAAACATTTCTATGCATCTTTTTACAAGTTTATGGGCTTTCATTACCCTTTTGTACTATGTTGGCTGGTTTCCCCAACCAGTGAGGTCAGTGACAGATATAGACAGTTTTAGAAGCAGCTTTACACATTTACAGTCATGCAGTTAAATGCTTTCATACTAGGAAGATTTAGTATTTGATTTTTGTTTCTTCATGGGACAGATGTACAGATTTTTAAATCGATAGCGTGACTTTTAACTGTCTTTTCCATTGTTAGGTGTTCAGTATAAAAGGTCAAGCTGAGTCTGCTTTGACTTTGAATTAGAGGCCAGTGACCCAAGCAGAATCCTCTCAACATAATTTGTACGAATATGGCAGCTGTTCATATTAGATTACAGCATGGGGAATCATTTTATACATTTTTGTTCCCTTTGATTTATTTAAATTAGACAATGTTTAGTTAAAATTAACAAAAGTCACGTGTTGTTGATACCGATCAGTAGCATAAGTAAAGCTACTTAGAAAACAGAAGAACTCAACTTCCATATACAAATTCCTCCCTTGTAAATTATGCTTATTATAGCGCTATTCAAATCTGGATGGAAAAGCTGTGAAATAGAAAATATATTTACAGCTAAAACAATCAAGGGGTATTTTTTAATAAAAATGACAGTTTAAATTAATAGTCTCTAAGGATTGCACTGTAACAAAATGAACAGAAACTGGCAAAACAAGGTTTGTTTTAAGCTGTAGCAATTAGATGAATAAGATTAGATGCCTCTCTGACTAAGGTTTTGGATTTCAGTAGTGTTGTTCTGTACACAAGGACTAGCTGTTGATTACAGCTCAGTCCTGTTCACCGGACAGCGCTCTCATTTCTGGGCACTTGTTGCATTCCTGGGCCGACCTGGGCTAACCCAGACTAATCTGGGCAGCAGCTCTGGAGTTTGGGACAATCAAGAACGAAAAGTCCATGGGGACCTAAACCTGCACTGTCCCTGAGGCCGGCCTTAGTCAGCAAAGACTGGCCAGACTATCTGAGGAAAGGTGAAGAACAAATACGACTGGAGAGAGCAGCTACACTAGGTTTCTATTTATACTTGCAGCCAAAATCACATTCAATAAAGGGAGGGGCACAGGTTTCGGTCCTTTATTTTCCTTTTCTTGTATGTTCTCTCTTTCTGCTGCCTTTCATCTCCATTCTCCTATATTCTCCTATGTCCCTTCTGCCTCCACCCCCCACCCCTTCTCTCTACAAAGGCCTGCCTTGCAGATTGGTGCTGCTGATGATTAGTTCGACAGTAGGCCTGGACCAGGGGAGCTTTCCCAAGCATGAGCTGCAGGCCCATAGCAAGCTGGGCTGCTCCTGGGCGGCTGGGGAGAAATCTGAGATTTTTCCCTTTCTTATCCCTCCTGATTCTCACTTTTTTCTGGCTGGCAAATTCTTTTTTTCTGGGGTCTCTTTGATGATGGTAAGGTTACAGGCCTTCTCTCTTGGTTTCATTCCCAAGTTCCCCAAATCCCTTTCTCCCTTGATAATTACTGGAAACCCCCTTCCTGATAACATGCACCATTCTCTTTCTTTTAGGTCTGGGTCCTTGGCCTGATTTTAAGCAAACAAATGTCTATTGCCATATTCTGGATTGCGGTCTTATTTAAAAATGTTTGTGTTGCTTAGATACCATTTTAATGTTCAAGAACAGGGTGTTTTATAACTGACTGTTCATTGTCTTGCACACTTCAGAATTTGAGCATTTTTAACAAACACCTAAAGTTACTTGCATAATTCTGAAAATATGTAAAATTGCCATTCAGCTTCAGAGTTATTGCTATCATAGCGACCTGTAATGTTGCTTCATTCTCTTGTAAATAGTATGTTTTCTCTTTTGATATAAAATATAGGTCTTTTAAGTGACCTGTAGTTATCGGGGCTCCATCAAAGGTCTGAACAGTAAATTTTGCAGTCGCTATTTGGTAAATGAGCATAAACGCATAGATAGTATTTTTCTGCAGGGGCAGACAAACAATCTAGTTTGTTTCCACCCCACAGTATATTTCCTGGTAAATTAAACGGCTTTTTTAATGTTGTTTTTGGGTTTGTTTTTTTGATGACCATCATGGTAGACATCTAGACACCACAATGCTCAGAAAGCCATGATGGCACCAGGAAATACAGTATTTCCTCGGATGTGACAAAGGGGGATTATGGAAAATGGCATGTTCCATCGTATAAATACTCATTGTAAAAATGACCACCAGCCTGTCTAACCCTCCATTTCATAACAAAAAACAGACTAGCCAGAACGCCTTAGAGCTCTCATTTGTGGGGTCCACATTGCCCCATATACTGTACTAAAACTCAGCAGAAACCCCCGCAGCAATCACGTGACAGGAGAAAAATATAAATGTATTAGTATTTTAATTTTTAATTTAATTTAATTTAAGTTAGTATTTAATTTTTGAGTTTTTTTTCTTTGAGGGCAGTTAAAGTATTATTTTTTTGTGTATTATTTTGCTGAGGGCAATGCATTTAACGGATGCTTTTTTAAATTATTCCAAAGATGTAAATGTTAGCATGAAGCCTTAAATGTTTCTGGTGAAGAGCTTGGCAGCTTAAAATTTAGAGGAGTGTCTAAAGCTCATGCAGGTTGGTCACTCAAATCCATGGGTGGAGTTGTTTTTGGATGAATCACTATTTACAATACAGATGTCTCTTTTAAATGTATTGTTGAAGCATGTCAATTGCAACTAACAATATGAATGAATACAGAGGAAGATCATTTCTTTCATTTTTGTTCAGTACTTGTAATTAAGTTTTGAGTGTTTTTAAAAGTAGTCTATAAAAAGAAAAAATATGATAAAATTAGATATTTACATTTTAAATAACATATTCAAATAAGGTTTTTGGCTTTTCTCTTGGAACTGAGCCATGTTCACTGTTTTTTAACCTTTGGAGAAAGATGTTTTCATTATAGCTTGAAAGAGACTGGAATCTCTTTCAAGGTATAACTCAGTGCTGAATGTTCCCCGGAGCTTGATAAGCACTAATAAGACAGACAGACGGGTGGATGATTTAGTTTGTCTTCAATAATCATTCCTTTATGTACAGTAGGATACTTTTAAGGCATTCTTCTTTCAGAAAGCTAGCAAAATAATACTTAAAAAGAACAAATTCCGACCAAAAATTATCAATTGATTATAATAACTATTAACTGTGCTATTCAATAAATTCTAGAATTTTTATTTTTTATATTTTCGTAGTAATAACTTAGTCATGATACAGTATAAAAATGGTGCATCAATTTCAATAGAATGTTATGGTTTTGCAAAGTCTGTATGTCCTGCTGTAATTCTGATATTTTGGTTTGGATGGTCATCCTCATCTTACCTGGCAGCATTGGATTTTATGTCTCCTCTAATACTGCCTGGTAATGATGATAGTTACCTTCCACTGGCCTCTGCGAGAACACAGACAGTGTATTGTCAAATCAGCTCAGGTCAAATCAAGAGCGATACTACCGAACAGATTCTTCTTCAGTAAACATAACGAGGTCGCTATCGCCACTTCTCATTATGAAATTACCCACTTCGGTGCTAATGCCAGTCGCTTGATATGAGTGCTGCAGCATTTTCTCAGGCTCCATGAGGGCCTGAGCTCCAGTGAAGTGGCCCCTAGCGTCCATCTTACCTGGCAGTGATGGACTGTACCTGTGCTCTAACACTGTCTGGTAACGATGTTCGCTGGGCGACCTCCGGGCAACAAGATGCTCCGCACACAGCTTATTGACATAAAATGCACTGCATTAACTGACATGCGATAGGTGCACTGTGGACATATCCTGTGACAGCAGTTAAAAACAGAAAGGAGCCTCCTAGCTAGCTGGACTTTAGATTTCCATGTTTTTCTGCAAACAATTTAATGAAAGCTTATGCTGCAATTTAGCTAGTTGGAACTTATACTCCACTTATTACAAATAAGTTGTGCTTAAGGTGTCCGTCTCCTGTCCTGGCACTTTTCCCCAGCACTATTACTGGCAGTTTAAGGAAAGGTTTGCACATCCTGCACATCCAGCGGTGGATGGTGGAGCACAAACATGACATCCCTCATATCTCCTGCTCTCAGTTATGTTTCTTGGTTTGATTAAACCAGGTGGGACTGTATGTTCTTAATGACTATCCTAATTGCTTACTGCAGAGCAAATGTGAGCCATTTCACCGTTTTGCCATTTATATTTAATTTAGAAATTCATTCACATTGAAAGACCACGTGTAAATCACTAGGTGAAGTAAACCAGGTGATGTTTTCAAATGGGCCACTAAAAATAAATGAAACGACCCTCTGTGATTGATCTCGTGATGTGCAGATATACATCACACATGGTGGGCTCAGGTTCCTGAGACTGACTGGATCTGCTAGCTCTCCCCATTCATCAGAACCTCATAGTTTAACAGTCATTATACTGATGAGGAAAAATGGAGATTGTTAGCTGAAATGGAACTCCAAAGCTGCAAAACCTGTTACCATAATGAACCGCATGTTATTTTAGGTCTTGTTTTCTATTGTACTCATTATGAATAATATTTTTAGGATAAAAAGTGCATGTAACTGAACCGTTGTGGTACTGGAAAATAGAGAGAAGGACTGCCGGTTCACTCAACTTTACAGATGTTCATAAAGGCTTTATATGTGCTAATAAATATTTAGCTCGCCAATAAACACTGAACCACACCTTTGTTTACTCCTCTTAAGTTTCTTAGTGATAAATGTTACAATGAATTTGCACTATGTTGTAATGCAATTGCCTAATTTGGTTACTTAACTGAACTGACAGTTGCAGGTGTGGTCAGGAGGAATGCCAGTCAAACAAAGCTTAGTATGCACCAGTTTATTTCGTCACATCTTACTTAATGAAATTCCCGGTTTATCAAAGTGTTTGAACCAAGTGTATGAAACTAGTATTATTTCTAAGAATTATTGTAATCATCCCTCATCTTAGTTTTTTATTTGAATATCTCTTCTCATTTTAATCTAATTTTGCCATTTCTCTGTAATATTTTGAAGATTTTATAATGTATATAAAAAACAGTTTTCAAATGCATGCTTTCCATTCTTTTCTTCCTCTGTAAGGTAAAACAATCATTGGGCGACCCCCATCGGTTCCTTCCCTCAGTGTCAATGTACCTGTCAATTGATGTCTTACCAGACATGGTTAGATCTATCTGTATTTGTCTAATACTGTCTGGTAATGCCGTCCATTGCAGGGAGAGACATCTCCTCTTCGAATCTTCTCCCATCATCTCCTGCATTATGGTAACATTAAAAGCTAATTGCCATAAGTGGACCATAGATTAGAAATATTAGCATTCATGCTATAGACTAGTAGCATTAGTAAGCAGTGCATAGTCAAGTACAGTAGCTTTGGTAAGGAGAACACAGCTTAGTAATAGTGATAATCATTATGCATTATACTTTTCATACAGTCTGCAGTGTTTAATAACTTAATTCTTTGCAATGGATTTGTATATAAATACCTACATAATGCGTGTGTATGTTTATATATATAATCTTTGGATATCTTGCATGCAGTTTGTGCTTTAAGTTTCTGAACATTGTGCATAGTAGGGCTGGGAGATATCGCAAAATATTTCTTAGATATTTTGTAATATTTTTTAATATAATTTTTAATGTTTTTTTCATATCAGTTGATATAGATACTTATCAATCATATAATTAAAGTCATTATTTCTTTACTTCTAGGCTCAAATTTTATTTTAAATTATATTAATATATATTCAGAACATGAAAAAAGGAGAAATTGATGGACTCCAAATCAAAATCTAATTTTAATAAATGAATCACACAAAAATAAACATTTTTTTTTGGTCTTTTTTTCCCTGACTGCCTTGCTGCTCATTGCTCTGTGATTGGTTGAAATTGCACTTGTTTCTGTGACATGGTATGCTGTTATAATAATTGATATTTTATTGATCCCCGTGGGGAAATTCTCTTCATGCACCTCCCAACTTTCTCTCTGTAGGCGAAAGCAAGCTGTCTGCGAAGGGCAGCCACCTATAACAGTGCCTAGGGAGCTACTGCTTGAGGGCCTTGCTTAAAAACGCAAATGTGCCCAGACCGGGCTTGAACTGGCAACCTTATAGGTCAGAGGCACCAAGGTTCAGCCCACTGAGCCACACACTGCCTCCATATAGGCACATGCTATCATGCATTGTCCCTTATCTAGAGTTTATTGACGTTTCTCATTTTCTTATCATTGAAATTGTACTTGACAATAAGTCGATATATCATTTATATCGCCCAGCCCTACTACCTAAGTAATTATGTTAACTATTGCACATTAAAAGTGACTGCTGTGATTATGTTTTTCATGTGTCCCATTTCATCTAATGGATCGATTGTATGGATTATTCATTTAGTAATGAACTATATCCTCCTGAGACCCAAGGAAAAAAGTGTCCTTCAATTGTAAATTATTTGTCTTTGGAGGAAATAAAACATCTTACAATTTAGATTTTTTTCAAATTTATTTTTATTTTTCATTTCACAGCATGTCCTCTTTAGCGCACAACAGGAATAAATACGTTTCCTTACATCAGTGAAAAGATAAATACAAAAATAAAATGTCCACTACAATGGACATAAATGAATGGGTGGGATTTCAGGAGGTTATAATCCTGTTTTACAGTAAGTCATGTAGTGATAAGCATAGTTCACATTATGAATAAAGATATTAAAACATTCTTAAACATTAACTTTTGTTTGTGTTTATTATAAGGATATTTAATATTCATATACTTTAATGCCAGTACCACTCATTAAAATATTGACTTTTTTCGTAAACTTCTGCTAGAACTGAGAGTCAATAAATACCCCAGTGTTGCTGTTTTAGCTGCCTAGTGATATATGTGTATTGCACCCTAAGGTGACCAACTACAACAGTAGTGATTTGCCCAACCTCCGATTAAAACAGTCTTGTATTTGCATCATGAATATCAAAACTTTAGCTTCAGTTTAACTTTAGCAACAGCTTTGTTCGAAACATGATCTACTTTGCCCACACAGCTGAGTATTTACAGGCTAACATATCATTCTGTCAAAAGTATAAAAGCATATATGCAAGCTGAACCTGCAATTGTATACAGCTCTTTAACAGTGGTGCCACCCATTGATCTTCAGACTTGTATTCCTAGGACCAAATATTTAATGTTATCCATTTTGCTCAGGCTAAGATGAAAGGACTCTCAGTTCTGGTGCTGGAATGCCAGTAACCGCCATCTTTCACCTGGTCCCACTATATCCATTAACTTGCCCGTTGACGTCACGTGACCCAACAGAAACACTGAGATGCCTGCTGACTGGGGGGGTGTGGATCAGGTTTCCCGTGAACAGAAAGCTCTTTTTTGACAGACCCTGAGTATATACCCCCACCTCTCTCTACAACTGTAGGCCAAATCTTCTGGTGCTGGGCCTACAGACAAAGCAGCTAACAAAGAAATCCCAGTCTATCTGAACCAAAGTACTGACAATGCAAAAAGCTTACTCTCTCTGTGCACCACACATTTAATTTTATTCATGACCTCCATCTTCACCTTAACTGTAGGATCATATATGGATTAAAGTTTATATACGACAAGGATGAAATTTAATTTAAATTCTATATCACACTTGAGCCACTACCCTGCTTTTACTTAAACAGGTAATGCTCAGGTTATCTATGTATCTCAAAGCAATCGATGGACATCCTTGTTTCTTAAGGTTTGGCATTCATGGTGGAATTCCAGAATTCTGGCGTTGCATGCCTGGAACTGGTCCATGCATGTTCAGCAACAGTTTGCATTGTTGATGCTCACACCTGGATTGTCTGTGATGTGGAACAGAGGCAGAGGAGAAGATGGTAAGTGGATGTGTGGTGAGTTTTGTTTTCTCATGCTTTTATAATGGAAGCAAATGTATACTCCGAATTGCTCACAACAGGTAAAAGGTTTTGTGATGCATACATGCCATTATACTTCATTAAAATATAACTTGATTTTTTTCAAAGAATTGAATTAAAATTTATGCTGCAAATTAAACCAAAAGGTCAGGAATTTTGTTACCCATATAATGGAAGTTAGTTATAACACAATAGCTGGTGTAAAAAATGTAAATATTCTATCTGTCCTCACATTGGCAACAGAAATATATAGCGAAGCTAATATATATCTTTATGAACTTCTTCATAGATTATTAATTAGGAAAACAGCTAAAAGGCCTGGAACAGAGAACAAAAATGTCCAGATTGTGTATGTGGAATGTGTAGAATTTATGCACATTTGTGTCTCTTCTTGGAGAAGATTCACTGCATTCCATAAATGATGCAAGGAATATTTGGAAGGTTTATCTCTTAAATTGTATGCCAGTGCAAGAAGAAAATCAAATTGATAAAAAAAACACATTAATCTTAATTATTGATATTAATTGATATAGCAGAGCTTTAAGCATGAATACGAACTCTAGGGTCAATTAAAACAATAGAAAAATAAACTGCAACATAAAACATAACGTGTCTGTCCAAAGAAAGAAAGAAAGTAAAAGGAAAAAGTGACAGTCATAGTGGGAACGTTTACATGCACAGCTGAGTTGAGCTACAGTTATAGCTCGACTACGTCATGTAACGCTAACAAGCTGAAAGGAGCCATATCGTCAATCGAACGTGCTATGTGGACCAATGGTTGAGAAACATGTAGGCTCTTTGTCTTGGAGTTCAATATTCAATATTAAGACTTTGTTCAAGGAAAATGTTATTAAGGTCGAACTGTCATAAGTATACTTGTCTCATCTGTGTAAAACATGTGTGTGAAGATCATGGTGGTTTTGGTGGTTTAAGGCAGCGTTTTCCAACCCAGTCCTTAGAGACCCCTAGTCTACTCCCTCCCAGCTCCAGAGGACCAGGCTGGGAAGGGTTGGGCCCCCTCCATCTTGTAGTGGTGGAATGCAAGGTGATACATATATACTATACTCAAAAGTAAATATAAAAGCAGTGATTAAAAAACAAAACTGCATTAAACAAGTAATGCATAAAGAGAAGCTACAGGTAAATGGAATATTTTTTCATAATGTGGAGCACTGCAGTTTCCTGTTAGAGCTAGAAAGATGGTGTCTTTAGCTTCTTTAGCCATCTTGTGTACCCTTGTGCAGAGGATCCCTTCATAAGGCAGCATGGGGCGAAGGTGGCATGTCTTATAGAGAAGATCAGCTTGATCCCTCTACAAAGTGAATAAGTCCTGAATCACATGGTACCTAAATTCTGAACCAGTCTTTGCAAACCATGTACATTTTCACCAGTGTGTTAAGTACATTCTCCGCTGAGTCAGAAGAATGCATTACAATTATTATATTTTGTTCTAAAGTGTTGGTATTCAAGCAAAATAATGAAATTGGCATCTGTTATCCTCCAAGGTTAACACATTCTGACAAGGATGCAGAAGTATGAAAAGTATTAAAGCTAAAGCCGAATTTGTCATTTTCATACAAACGACATGTTTTATTCATGACCTTGATAAGATGGGGATGGTACTCTCGCCATTGAGGGCCAGGTTACTGGGGCTATTTGTATGAATTTATTCCAAAGATCGTTCATTCATGAAATTATAAACTAATGTGTCTTTAAATTATGTTCTGTGGCAACACCAAACAGACTGTAATTCCAGTGTTTGTTGTAAAAACAGCTCCTTTACTTTTATGGTTTTGTTTTAATAATTCCATTCATATCTGATCACAAAACAGGAAAAACAGTGTGTCATGTGGTTCTTTTCACTTTCCTGGGCTAATCAATTCTGACACCATACATTTGCACGAGACCTTATATTTACATGAATTACATGAATACATATGTATGTCCACCTTTGCCATATTTGGTGTCTCTGTGTTTGTCTGCGTTCCCCATGGTTTTTGTCTCAGTTGTTCTCCTTGTGTTTGTGTGTCAGTCGTGTTCCTCGTGCTTTGTTGACGTTCTTGCTTTTGTTTCCCCAGGTGTTGTTTTGTCCCCGGTCTCGTTGCTTCACTCTCCTTAGGCACGCCCGGAATGCGCGCCTTTGGAGGGGGGGGGGGGTCCTGTCCTGCTCCGATCATCCGCTCCGCTCCTTCCGTGTGCCACGCCCCTTTGTTAAGCTCGTGTGGATTCCCTGTGTTTACCAGCTGTTTCTTGTCGCTGTCATTAGTCCTATGTATTTAAGTCTGCGTTAGGTATGATTTCCCCAATCCGGTCATTGATGTTACCAACGTCATTGTGTGGTTCTGCCTGTTCTCTGTCCTTCATTAAACCTCGTGTTTCCCCGATTCCTGAAATCTTGCCTCTGCTTACTCGGTCCGTGCCCGTGTATGCTGTGACATTTATGTTTTTTGTTTAATGCATGCTTCTTGCTTATACAGAACATCACAACAGTTTAAAAGCATATTCATTAGCACAAATTGATAAAAAAGCATTATTAATATTTATTAACAGATTTTATCATTGCAGGACTCTGGTTGTTGCTCTAGCAATGCAGATTTATATTAGATGTGAGACATGAGTTTACATGTAGGTCTCTAATAGTGGTTCAATAAAAGCATCTGTGCTCATGAAGGATGTCAGATGCTGCAAATTTGCTAAAATCTATGATAAAATCACTATAACAAACTTAATACTGTGCTTTGCAGCTAAGCAAACTGCTGGTGCAAAAGAGTGTACAGTACATGAGGCATCGGTCATCATTTGTGTAACATGATGTGATGGCACTGTGTAGCTTGGATATTGAGTTACTTCTTTTCAATATGTCACCTAATGGATCATATCAACACTTATTAAAACAAAAAAACAACAACAGTATTACTTTATTCTACACTCACCTATCTTTTATGTCCTGCGTGTAGGCTTGGATTTAATGCCTGAAATGTCTTTTAAATCACTTGTGGTATTAGACACAAACATAGTTTACAGATTACCTTCTATTTATGTGGGAAGTGTTTGCCAGAATCTGGCAGCCAGGTTAAACATATGTTATAAAAAACCTTACAATGCCAATTCCGGTGTCTCTGGATTCAGGAATACACGTTCCCTTCCCAGTTTGAGAAGAGAGGTAGACTAAACACATGAACAGAACCAGAAAAACACATTTATCCTTTGCACTTTGTATATTCAGGACAAATTCATTTTTAAAATACAACTGGTATCCAAAAACTATTACCTTCCATACCCAACACATACAGTGTATGTCGTTCTACACAGAATGATCATGCCTGACTGTAGAAAATACACTGTTGACCTTATAAAAAGTGAGGGAACATATGAAACAACAGACTGTCCTATATTTTTTTTATCACTTTTAATATGTAAGCTCACTGTGGGAAGGCAGTATGAAAGTGCTCCTCTGCTTTGTATTTATACTATGTACAGCTGTGGTTTTGAACGTGTACGATATACACAAACCCTAAACATGAGGTAAATGTACTACATGAACTATGCAGTAAATAAGGAAACATGCCTGGGATTTTCATTTTATTCATCTTACATTTGAAATGATTATTATTTTTTAAATTCATTGAAACTCATTTGGGCTGCGGGGCACTTTAGTGTATGCCTGTTTTTGTCACACCCACTTCCTTAAACCAGTTGGGTGATTATTTGCTTTGACGCAGCAGGAGAGGCACATAGTATAGTGTTGTTAGTGTTGTGGGTGGAGTCTGCATATTTTCTTTGTGTCTTTGTGGTTTTCCTTCCCCATAGGGTTAAGGTGACTCAGTGTTTCTAAATTTCCAACAGTAAGTGTGTGTCTTGTGATGAGCTGGCATTATTCCCGAGCTTCACTGTATATGTGGTTAGGGAAAATAGATGGGTCTTCATGAAATTATCGGGGTGGATAATTTTACCTGCAAAGGGCCAGTGTGTATGCAGGTTTTTGGCATAACCTTTAGGTAAGTTGTTCAAACCCAGGTGTGAGGACTCTTCTGCTAATCAGTCCCCTAATTAGTAATCTAACCCTAACCTGCACACGCCCGCTAGCGGCCCCTTCTGAATAAGATTGGCCCCCGCCCCCCGGTCTATAAATTAAAATTACTAAAATACCTGTGTTTATTCACAGAACGTGATCATTTAGGTTAATTTATAGACATTTGTAGACATTTCCATTAGAATGAATAAGATTAAATCTTCCATTTGGTTCATTCAAGGATTCAAGGATTTTTTTTGTCTAGCTAGTACAAATCTTCTGATTTTAATTCGCAGTGTGTCATCATTAGAAAACTGTACAAGTCATTGTCTTGCACTAATAAGGTAATGGCTGACAGTTGATAAACTTAAAATAAACTGATGTGACAGTGTGTGTCACGCCCCGCTCCGTCCGTGCCACGCCCACCTCGTTACCTGGTGTTCAGCCCTGATTGTGATCGCCTGTGTCCTGTTATGTCTAGCTTGTCTTTTGTATTTAGTCCTCGTCTCAGTCAGTATTCCCCAGTTCCGTCATTGTATTGTCCGTAGATGTCTGTGCCTGTCCGTCCCTTCCAGAATAAACCCCTGTTTACCCGTAAGTTTGGCGTGCTCTCCTGCTTCCCTGCTCGCCATCTTGCCCCGAACGTGACGGTGTGTTTACGCCCCGCTCCGTCCGCTCCTGCTTCCCTGCTCGTCGTCTTGCCCCGAACGTGACGGTGTGTTTACGCAGTCTGGAAATGGCGCTCCTGCTTGTTTGTGCCCATGGAGATGTTAGCATCCGAAGACTGAAGGGATTGGTTTCCATGTATCCGGGCCTCTTGTGTCTGGTTGTCTCACAAGAGGCCACCTGTTTGCTCTGCTGATTGAACCTGTTATACCAGTTTAACAAAATCGCCCGATGGGGTCTGATTCCTCAAGTAACGCTAAATGAAGATACTTGCATCCATGGAGGAGACATATCTGCACTGGGCCTTTTTAAAAGTAAAGTGGGAAAGCATGGAAAATTAGCTATGCAACAACTGTGTATAAAAATGTAATTTGTGTCATTTGTCATGTAAGCCTCAAATAATCATTGTGGATATCAGTGACAAATACGGCGATGCACTGTGGTTTGTTAAATCTCATGGTGCATGCTTAACACCAGCAAACAATGGAAGAAACATCAGATAAACTGAAAAAAGGGTGCAGTTCCGTTTAATGGGTCCTGTTGGTGTCAAACACTATTGTTGACCTTTGCTTTTTTTCTATTTGCACTGCCAAAATTTGACTTAAAAAGTATTAGTGCCATATTACTCAAACTGCAGGCTTTAGATTAGTGATTAAGGATTGTGGGAGCATAGGGTTGTTTAGGAAATTGCTATTTACTGGTCATTCCATTTTAATTCGACACATTTCTTAAATAGTTTTTGCATGGAAAAAGAAAGATTTTGATTAAATTTAGCATGTGAATGACACAGCACCCTGAGCTTAGAAATATTTTTTTTATTATTATTTTTTTATTCCCCTTGACATATAGTGCCTTTAGCACACCCCATGTAGCAAATAAATAAACACACACATATATAATTCAGAGTGTTTTCTCAAGAGCTGTAACTTTTTTACTGGCTCAGTTATAGCTCGTTGAAAAAGTTAGAAAGAATACTTTTTCATAAGTCTAAGGTTTTTTTTCCAAAGACTAAGTTAATCTCGCAAACTACATTTATTACTACATTTAGTTATGAAAAAAACAGTGAGTTGCAAGTCATTTCTGATAATGAAATACAGATGTATGTGTACTACTTGTATATAAAACACTGACCTGTTTTTTCGTCCCCTTCATGAGATAAGCGGAGTAACTTTCTTCCCAATTAAGTGAAAAAGTTTTACTCCTACCTCAATATGAGGCTCATAAGCAGCATTAAAAAATAATAAATACTCTACAATTTTGGGGAGCGTATCTCATGAAGGGAGCCAAGAAAGAGGTCACCGTTATTTAAACAAATTGTACACATGCATAAGAACATAAGAACTATACAAATGAGAGGAGGCCATTCGGCCCATCGAGCTCGCTTGGGGAGAACTTAACTAAT